>PVKA01045061.1:0-15769 GCA_004027165.1 Ctenomys sociabilis
AGAGCTTCTGCATGTCAAAAGAAATTGTCAACAGAGTGAAAAGACAACCCACAAAGTTTGAAAAAATCCTAACTAATAAGCAATCAGACAGAGGTCTACTGTCTAGAATTTATAAAGAACTAAGATATAACAGGGCCCTCAAATTTAAAGACCCAATTCAGAAATGGGCATCTGAGATGAATACACACTTCTCAGAGGATGAAATTAAAGAAGCGAATAAATATATGAAAAAATGCTCCACATCGCTAGCCATTCATGAAATGCAAATAAAAACAACACTGAGATATCATCTCACTCCAGAAAGAATGGCTATCATAAGGAAATAAACCAACAACAAATGTTGGAGAGGTTGTGGGGAAAAGGGAACACTGCTCCACTGCTGGTGGGAATGTAGACTGGTAAAACCATTGTGGAGGTCAGTGTGGAGACTCCTCAAAAGAGTAGGACTAGAAATCCCATTCAAGCTGGCTGTCCACCTACTGGGAATTTTCCCAAAGGATCTGGATACATTGTATCACAGAGATATATGTGTACCTATATTTATAGCCGCACAATGTGTGATAGCAAAATCTTGGAAACAACCAAGTTGTCCATCACATGAGGAAGGGTTGAAAAAGATGTGGTATTTCTATAATGGAGTATTACTCAGCTATTAAGAATGATAAGTTTGAAGCATTTATACTGAAGTGGATGCCACTTGAACATATATTCATAAGTGAAATAAACCAGACACACATGTGTAAATATCGTATAGTCTCCCTAGTATAACAAGCGAAAAGCAGAAATACAAAAGTAAACATACAACTAAAATCAATTGAGTCAGATAAGGCAAAGTGAATGGCATAAGCTGCAGGATACTAATCAGCTTTTCTTCTGGATGGTTAACAACCTAAGTTCACAAGTCAGAGTTGGAGAAATAGAAGAGCCACAAGGCCAGCCAACATTTTGGACCTAGCCTTTCAAGGTCAGTGAAGACTCAGGACATAGGAGATCCTGTACTGCAACATCATGAAATTCAGGTGAGCTCCAAATTTTCTGAACAAGGAGATTATGGCGCCACAGAGGAAAACGATTGAAGTTCTATAGTGTGCCTGAGGAGAGTCTATGATGAGAAAACTTTCTCTCAAGCTCTCACAGAGAGCAAACTAGTCAAGCATTGGCCGTGACTCATCCACATGGATGACACAGACAAAGGAGCTACAGAATAATGTACAAGACTACAAGATAAACCCTGAGAGGACTTCACTGACCACATAGGAAATATAAAGTTCATGTGTTGGTATATAAGTCTTGATCTATCTAGGTCTTAACCATCCAGCAGAAAAGTATAAAAATGAAGTATACATCGTGGGGCCATAATATTAAGCTGAGCTATAAATGGCTATGGTCAACAACTTCTTTGAATAACTTCCTATTGTTGTAGAATGCTGGACTGTGTTGGATTGTGGTGTCAAGTTCAAGCACCTAAGTTATTTGAATGACAATGGAATGCCCACCTTTGACAGATGTAGACAAAGGAAGGGGTGTAGAAAGAAAAAATCATGATGTGTGTGTATAGACAGTACAGTTGGGATAGATAATGCTGTGCTTCTACATAATTCTATGAGAGGCAAGATCTGCACTGATAGTGGTTGGACAGGATATTATGTCGGCTTCTAGTACAATGGTCATCCACAAGGAAAATAATTATTGAATTTTTAATATAATCCAGGTATAAAAATAAGATAAGTAAGCAGCTACACTCTTAATTCACTGATAAAAGACATCTGCTAAAATAATATCTGTAAATATAATATCATGTATGCACCTTGTACAATACCAAAACATTATGAAAACAGTTTGCAATGTATTAATTTATTGAATCTGTATTGTTAAGGTGTCTTGAAACTGTCTCATTGACATTTGTAGTTCAAGAAAATAAAAAAAAAATTAAAAAAAGAATATATAAGAATTGAAGGTGGGACGGGTTGATAGCTCAGGAGAATAAGCACTGCCTGGCAAGTGCAAGGTCCAGAGTTCAATCCCGGTACTAAAAAAAAAACTGAAAATAATCACAGCATTCATATTTGGAGTACAAATCACAAAATGGACATTTGACATGAATTCAAATTTTCAGATGGTGAAATGCAAATATTGCAAAATATGTGAAAAAGTTTGAATTTTCGTTAGATTGTAGATATTGTTAAATGTCTTGTTTAATTTCATCTGTAACCCATTGGTTGCTGAGATTGGTGTTACTTAATTTTTCACACACATGAGATTTTGTAGTTTCTTTTTCATTAATTTCCCAGTTCACTGCACTGTGGTACTATAATATGCATGGGATAATTTCTGTTTTCTTCCATTTACTTAACTATTTGTAATGGACTAGTATGTGATCTGCCTTAGAGAACATCTTATCTGTACCTGAAAAGAGGTGTATTCAGATGTTGTTGAGTGGAACACTCTTTAAATGTCCACAAAGCCCATTTTGTAAAGGTTTGGTTTGATTCTGGTACCTCTTTGTTAATTTTTTGTCTACTTGACCTGGCTTCTTAAAAATAATGGAATGTGAATTCCCCTTTTTAAAGTGTGCTATTGTTTATTAGATTTTTCATGACCATTAAAAATTGTCCTATACAGTTGGATTCTACAAAAAAAAAAAAAAGAAAGAAAGAAAGAAAGAAATACCACATCTTTTCAAGCATTCCTCATCTTTGTTGTTTCCAAGATTTTGCTATCACAAATTGTGCTGCTATAAACATAGGTACACATATATCACTATGATATGATGTTTTCAGTTCCTCTGGGAAAATTCCCAGTAAGGGGATCGCTGGCTTGAATGGGATTTCTTTTCCTAGTTTTGTGAGGAGTTTCCACACTGATCTACACAATGGTTATACCAATCAATATTCCCACCAGCGGTGGAAAAGTGTTCCCTTTTCCCCACATCCTCTCCAATATTTGTTGTTGGTTTATTTCTTTATGACAGCCATTCTTTCTGGAGTGAGATGGTATCTCACTGTTGTTTTAACTTGCATTTCACAGATGGCTAGTGATGTGGATCACTTTTTCACATATTCATTCGCTTCTTTAATTTCATCCTCTGAGAAGTGTGCATTCATCTCAGATGTCCATTTATGGAATGGGTCTTTAAATTTGAGGACCCTGTTATATCTTAGTTCTTTATATATTATAGAGAGCTGACCTTTGTCTGAGTGCTTATTAGTTAAGATTTTTTCGAAATTTGTGGGTTGTCTTTTCACTTTTGACATGCAACATCTTCTCAAGAAGAGTTGATCCCAGTTGTTAATTCTTTCAAGTGTTTCCCAAGTGAAAATACGTTTGCTCATGATCTCTTTGCCTACACCTATGTCTACACAGGTTCCTCCTACTTTCTCTTCCAGGAGATTGAGTGATTCTGTGTTAATGTTTAGATCTTAATCCATTTTGACTTTATCTTAGTGCATGGTGATAGACCTGGGTTAAGTTTTAGTTTTTGACATGTAGAAACCCAGGTTTTCTGGCACCATTTGTTAAAGAGGCTATCTTTCTTCCAGTAAGCATGTTTGGCCACTTTCTTGAAGATCAAGTGGCCGAGTGTGTTCCCAGAGATTGCTCCGCATCTTGTAATCTATTCCACTGATCCTCAAGTCTATTTAGTTGCCAGTACCATGTTGACTTTATCACAGTGGCTTTGCAGTATAATTTCAACTAGGGAATTGTGATGCCTCCTGCCTTGTCTTTGTTGGCCAGGATTCCCTTTACTATTCTAGGTTTTTTCTGGTTCCAAATAAATTTTAGGAACAATTTCTCTAGGTCTGGGAAGTATGTTGCTGGCAGTTTCATAGGGATTGCATTAAATCTGTACAAAAATTTGGGGAGTATGGCCATCCTCACAATGTTGGTTCTTCCTATCAAGGACCATGGAATATCTTTCCGTTTTCTGAAATCCTCTACAATCTGTCTTCTTAGCATACTGTAATTTTCCGTGAAAAAGATCTTTGACTTCTTTGGTTAATTGAATTCCAACGTATTTCTTTTTTGGCAGTGCTATTGTAAAAGGTATTGTTTCTGTTGTTTCCCTCTCAATGTGTTTATTATCTGTGTAAAGGAATGCTATTGACTTTTGAGTACTGACTTTGTATCCTGCTATGCATAGATACTTATGAGTATTATCTCTTCCTGTTAAATTTTTCCCCTACCCAATATATAGCAGCTTTCTTTATTTCATTTGATCATTCTTGGTTTGAAGTTGAGACTGTTTGCGAACAAAATTGCAACTTCTGTTTTTTTCTGAGGCGCTAGGGCATGTAGTATTTTTTTTTTCCTTCCTTTGGTTTAAGCCTATGAATGTCTTTTGGAGTTAAATGTGTTTCTTTTATACAGGATATTGTTGGATTTTGTTTCCTAATCCACTGTTCCAGTCTACTTCTCTTAAGTGGTGAATTGAGTCCATTTACATTGATGGCTATAATTGAAATGTGTTGACTTGTGATTGTCATGATATTTACCCGCTGTTGTTATTCCTTTGTATCCTGTGTTTAATTGTCTGTCCTGTTTAGTGGGTTCCTTCCATTCTCATTCATGGAGTTCTGGTCATTGTGGTCTCTCTCTAGATGGTCTTTCAGTAGCCTGTGTAGGGATGGCTTTGTCATCATGAAATTCTTTAGTTGTTCTTTGTCTTGGAAGTATTTTACTTCTCTATCAAACTTAAGGGAGACTTTTGCAGGGTATGGTAATCTGGTCTGGAATTTGTTTTCATAGAGGACTTGAAGTACTCTGTTCCATGCTCTCCTTGCCTTTATGGTCTGTGAATAGAAGTTGGATGTAATTCTAATTGGTTTTCCTTTGAATATGTGCTGCTTCTCTCCTCTAGCAGCTTTCAGTATATTATTCTTGTGTTGGATTTCTGGATCTTGACTATTATATGTCTTGTGTTTTTACTTGGGTTGAAGTTTTTTGGCATTCTGTAAGCTTTGGTTACCTGAATTTTAGATTGTTTCCTCATATTTGGGAAGTTTTCTGATATTACTCCTGCCTATATTCTTTTTATATGATTTGTATTCACTCCTTCTTTCTCATTGATGCCTATTAATCTCATATTGTGCATCTTGGCATCATCTTGCAGGTGATGGATTATTTTTTTCCTGCATCCTTGTTGGTTTTAAGAAATCCTTTCTTACCTTTTCACTAGCTGCACCAATGTCTTCAAGATCTGAAACTCTGTCTTTGCTTTCACTCAAATGGTTTTGTAGACTCGTGATTGGGATTTTTAAGTTCTTTTATATCTCTTTGACTCTGCTTCATGCGATCTATTTATTTCTTGCATTGCTCATTTATGGAATCCATTATATTTCTCATCTCCTCAATTTTTTTTTATCCATATCTTTAGAGGTATCTATTAATTCTTTTACTGCAGAGTTTTTTCCAAATTGAATTTCCTCCATAAATTTCCGGACTTGATTCTCTAATTCAGATGTTATGATTTCAAAGATTTCTTATTTTAATTTGAAAATTATTTCTGCTTTGATTTCCTCTTTACCTTTCCGTTGTTGTTTGTTTGCTTGCAGCGCTGTTAATTCATGTTTCAGCTAAAATTGTGTTCTCTATATTTTCACAAAAGACCAACACTCCACATTCAAAATCACTCTGAAGTGTCTCACCCTATTCACAATGTTTATTACCAAAAGAAAAAAATTCAAAATGTTGAGCAGTGCGTATAGCAAATGAAATGTTTCTATACTATTCATGGGAATATAAATTAGAATAGCCTTTACAGAGAATGGTACACCATTTCTTAAAAGACTATAATTAGATTGATAAATAATCTATGAGTACTGAATCTATATGTGATACATTAATCTCACCTCCTCTCCAAAGGAAATAAAATCAGAATATCAGATAGATACCTGTGCTCCAATGCTTTCTGCAACACTGCACAATGCGCAAGGTGAAGAGTCAACCAAGACATGTATTGTCAAATGAATGAAAGTAGTATGGAATGTTATTTAGCCATAAAAGGAAAAAAATTCTATCATTCCAAGAAAGATGGAAGGATGGATATAACCAGAGGTCACAAAGCATTAAAAGAAATAAGGTAAAGAGAAATAAATGCCCCATGTTCCTATTCACATGTGAAAGACAAGAAGAGTTGGTCTCAAAGTAATAGACAGCAGAAGAGTTAATCGTAGGCAATAGAAAGGGGGGCAGACAATGGACAACAGCTACCAAAATAGGAGGAATATGTTCTGTAATTTGTAGTTATAGCCTGTAATATTTTTTAAGAAAAACTACAAAAAAGTATTCTGAATTCTCCAAATACAAATAAGTGGTAAGGATGAGAAAATGCTCCTCATCTTGATTCTGTAATCATACATTACATATATGTGCTAAATTGTAACACTATACTTCATAGCTACCTCATTTTACTACCTTTTCATTAAAAAGGAGAATATAGAAAATAATAAAAAATAAAATTGTGTTCTCTGCACTTGTTCTAGGTGGGCATTGGCTTTCCCTCATACATTTCTGGATTTGATTCAGTACTTCAGATGCTATGTATTCAAAAATTTCTTGTTTTATTTCAGGCATTAATTCTAGTCTGAGTTCCTCTATACCTTTTTGCTGTTGTTTCTTTGCTTCTGCCTCTGTTAATTCATTCATTTCATCCAAGCTTGTGTCCTCTGCACTTATCATTGTTGGGCTGGAGACCTGAGATTGCATTTTGCTCCTTGTCTTTGTCATTTTGTATAGCACTAACCTCTGATTTTTGGGGTGGAGCTTTGGTGCAGTTACAACCTTAGCATGTAATGAGATTCAGGTGCCAATCTAGAAAGTTTGATATTGTCCAGTTATGCCTGGCGTAGGTGTAACTATTGTGTTCAGCTACTTTTGCTGCAGCTTTTCAGCTCAACTGTGAACCTGTGGTTCCCCTCTTTTGTGCCCCTGCCCACCGTGGGGCGCCAAAGCTCTCCCGCACACTCACTGGGCCTTGCTGGGCTGGATCAGGAGCTGAAAGAGTCACAAAAAGTCTCACTTGCTGGGCGGGCATGGGGACAAGGTCTCTGGGGAGTTGCAGGGCAGTCTGGTCTGGGATGTCTCAGGTCGATTGCTTGCTCGGAGGTCTTGGGGGCGGGGGCTCCAGATGGCACAGCACAGGCAGAGAAGCTGAAAGTTCTCCCATACACTGAACAGTCCAGGCTCCCGTGTATCAGGGTCCGGAAAAGTCACAAAAATGCTCACTCATTTCACGCACTTGGGGGTAGGGGCTCTGGGGAGTTGCAGGGCAGGCTAGTCTGGAGTGTCCTAGGCTGATCGCTTGCTAGGAAGTCTTGGGAACCAGGTGCAGTGCTCACAGAGAAGCCAAAGGTTCTCCCACACACTTATGGAACCAGGCTCGCGTGGGTCATGGGCCAGAAGAGTCACAAAAATTCTCACTCACTCAGCAGGCTTGGGGACAGGGCTCCTTTATATTTTCTGACAAATGGTAAAGCAATCTATCTCTATGCACACCATGGGCTTGGGCCTACTAAAATTGTTCCTAGTAGAAGGGGCAAAGGACTGCTTCACAGTCAGTTTCCATACCATGAGCTCTTGTCTTCCCCTCACATCCTTGTTGGTGATGTCTGAATTGAGAGCTTTAAAAAAGCCTCTCATTCTTTATATGGCAGGTGTCATGTCTGTCTGAGCACTAAGATAAATGACTAAGATTTTGGCACCAGAGAACTGGGGTCATTGCTGCAACGCCACTTGACCATGTGGTTCAGAAAACTTTGGAACTGGTTCACAAGAAAACTTTAGAAAGGTTTGGTGACACTGCCCAGATAATGCTCTAGAATGCAGTGAGCTGAGCTTGAGGGGAGATTCTGGTCAGAACTCAGAAGACCACAGCCCATAATGAACAGGAGTGGAGGTTTCAACTGGGAACAAGGACTTGCTTGGCAGCCAGACTTCAGGCTATGTGTATTTTTCTCTAGCAAAAAAGGTCTATGTATTGCTCATGCTTTGACACTTTTTTGGAGATTGAGATTAAGGACACATTAATCAATCTAGTGAGGGAAATTTTATAGTCTTATAGTCATGCAGTAGCATAGGTGCTGTGGGTTGCTTTCATTCAGATCTACTTTAAGAACCAACAGCAAATGGCACAACTGAATGACTTTAAAAGCTCTGACTCTGGTCGAGGTGGACAGTCTGGTAAAGTTTTGGGTCTGCAAAGATGAAGCTGAGAATTTGGTTGCTAAAAAGATTAACATTCAAGGGAAGCCAAGTAGTTTATAAGAAGATGCTGAGAAAGATGAGTTTAATGAATCAGGACACAGCAGGCACATACCCTTTCTCAAACTCAAGGGTTAGTTTGAGATGAGAGCCCTAGGCTACCCTGCCAGAGAAAGAAAACAATAGCATAGTGCAGTGATGGCTAACTCTTTTAGAGACAAGTGTGAAACTACAACTCAGAATCCATTGTTTATCACATAGTGCCGACACAGTAATTAACCTGATTACTGAGATTTTAATTCACCAAAAATAACTCACATTAATATCCATTGTCCCCAAAATAAAATAAGTAACACGCCAGATTCACCACTGGGGCCAAGGGTACCAATTTTCCAGGATGTGGTTCAAAGTGCCCAGCCATCCTCATATGGGCAGAGGCCAGTACAGCCACAATCCAGGGGTGCCTGGCTACTGCCTGAGCTGGCATCAGACTTTGGCATGGCCCGTGCAGTGCTGGTTTTACCAACATGAAGAATGTAATAGTTGGAGGTCAGGAAGGCTTCTACCAAGATTTCAGAAGAAGGTCTAGGAGATCCGACAATGCACCCTCAGAAGTCAGTGTGTGAAGCTGTGATTGTGGAGCTGAAAGTGCAGTGGAGACTCCAGAAAGTTGGGGACACCAGTGACGTGGAACATTTGGGTGAGGCCACAATGAGTGAGCCAAGCCAGATCAAGAGAAAAGCCACAAAAGCTGCAACCACTACCGTGTGTCAGGGGAGGGGTCTTCCAAGTGGCTTGGAGCTCCCCTCTCACCAGAGATTGCTCCAGGAAACAGAACACAGGGCTATGGATTTAATGTTTTTTATGCTAAGATTGGTCTTGCTTTGGTCCTGTTTCTTTCAGTGACCCTCTTTGACCCTTTTGAAAAATTTTACCCCATGCCTCTGTATTTTGACAGTGTTTAATTCTCCTTTAATTTTTACAGGGGTTCACAACTAAGTTTGCCTTACATCAGAGAAGACTTTGAACTTGGACTTTGTAGCAATGCTCAGACTATTAGAAGTTTTGCAACTCTTACGGATGGGACTAAATGTATTTCATGTAAAGAGATGTCTATGGCTCTTTTGAGGCCAGAGGAAATATTATGGTTTTAAACCAGAATGTCTTTCAAAGTCTCATGTACTCATAGGTGGGGTTTTTGCAAGGTGGTTGGATTATGGTGAGTATAAGCTCATGCTGTTTTTATATGTTATATTTATAAAAAGGCATATAGTTAATATACATGAATATACATTATGTGCTCAGGACTTTGATACTCATAACTCCATAAGTCAGATGTACAATCAACACTACTTCACAGGTAAAGGCAGCAAGTTATAAACATTTCATTATTTATTGAGCTGCTATCTTTTTTTTTACATATCACAAGATCCTATGTAAATAATTTGATTTGTTTTCAGAATGCACTTACACTTTTATAAATACTTAAGGTTCCAATATTTTTCTGTTGAGTTTTTACAGAGACCAGGAATTAGGAAGGAGATGTTATTTTATCTGAAAAGTTTTTAAAGACGCTGTAATATGCCTTTAAAAGATTAGTGTGAAATTAATGATAGATGAAAACAGGAAATGAAAAACTCCTGCTTCAGTTCTGCTGTCGACTCCAAATGACCTATCTGGTTGAAAAGAAATAATTTTAGATAGAGACAGGCATCAACTAAGGGCCCAAGAGTTTAAAGTAACTACCTCAAGATCACACACACACACATGCACACATTTGCAAAGAAAATAAGAACACAGTTGGGGGGGGGAGAAGGTAGATATAGTGGTAAAATCTTGTGATTGCAGAACTCTGGGAGAGAAAGCAGGAGGATCACAAGTTTACGTACAACTTAGGCAAGAGATATAGCTCATTGTGAAGACTTGGCTCAATCTCCAGTACCAACACCCACCAAAAAAAGAAAAGAAAAGAAAGAAAGAAAGAAACTTGACCAGGATGTAACACAGTTTGGGGGTTCACTGACTCAAATGACTCCTGGAGTGAATGTAAGATTTGAACTTAGATAAGTTCAAGAAACATTAACAAAGATGAATTTGTTCTGTATTTCATTTTGAAGAGATGGAAACAGGCTGACCTGTACCACAATGGTTTCCATTTTAAATATTCATTTTCTAATTATCCACAACTTACCAGCTTTAAATTTTCAATTTTAAATGTACTTCATGATTTTCTTGGTGTACATGTTTCTTCCATTGTCAAGTGCCATTAAACTCTGCATGCACTGTTTACTAGGCCCATGATTTTACTAAGCAAAACTTTTACCCAGACTGGTGTGAAAAACTGAGAGCGAAAAATAAGAGGAAGGCATAATTTAACAAAAGAAATGAAAAAGAGACACTACATGTATTAGGTATTTTACAAACATCATTTTGTTTCACATTACTCTGTTAAGAGAGATATTGCTAAGATTAGCGGGTCACTTATGATTTAGATAAGAATGGCTCACCACACCCTGATTACCTCACTCATTACATGGTCTTGAGGAAATCCAGTACTCCCAGAGGACTACAGAGTAGTGGTTTTCAGGTGGGATGATTTGATTTCCATTTGATAATAGCTGATGATACTTTTTGGTGGTACAAGTGAGTAGAGCTATTACTGGCATTCAGGGGCTAGTGACCTAGAAACCTTGCTAAACATCCTATAATTAATATGATAGCTCTCACAAAGAACCATCCAGTCCAAGCTGTCAGCAATACTGCAGCTGAAACATCTCTGCCCTAGTTTATAATAATCTCTGACTCCAAGGTCTTGCCTCCATCAATAACTTTTGTTCTTGCCTTCATCACACTTTGGTGTATATCCAGACTCCCATTCCTTTCTCCTTGAAACAAGGTCACCACCAGACTATTTCAGTCAATGGAACTGTTGGTAAAGAGCTTTAGGTGTGAGAACAAGAGTAAAACATGTGACATCATGTAGCAACTGAGCTAAGTAATATACTAATAAACTCTATTCTTAAAATCTTTTTTACCATCACTGGGCTAGACTTTCTGCGCAGGCCAGTTCAGGCTTCTCACCAATGTACTGGCTCCATTCTCTGTATAACTTCTTCCCAGACTGTATAGGAACTCCAAGTTCCTTCCACTCTACTTGGCTACCACTCGGAGCTCTCAGTACTGAACATCTAAACTCAGGCCTCGCTTTACCTACATCACAGGGTCTCAAACTTGAGCTTGTGTGTCACGAGTGTCTTCCTCCATGCCCTCACATCCTGGACTTTAGTTCTGTGGGTGTGATTGAGAATTTGCACTTTATAATTTCTGAGGTCATGTTGAAACCACTAGTCTAGGCTAACAATGTTAGAATTACTATAACCACAGCAGCAGCAACAAGAACAGCTGTCCACACAAACCTGGCCACATCAGGACAAAGGCTCTGCAGAGGCTCTGAAGCAAAGGCACAGTGGTACTTCGGTTCATTCATTTAATTCATTTCACAATTCTAGTCTCATATTCATGGGGAGAAGATGGCTGTGGTCATGGTCATCTGATGCAGTTTTCAAATGGCAAGTGCTCTGCCACTGAGCTACTTTCGCAGCCCGCAGTTTGCAAATGGAAGCAAAATTTTGTCAGCAGCTTTTCTTTCCAAACTGAACTGTTCATGAACAAAAGCATTTTAGGATTGAGGTATTATTGTATTTCTCTTACTTTGATCCACTTCAGAAGGCAGTAGAAGGTCTGTTTATTACTTCCCACCTGAAAAAGGATTGGAGACTTAGAGCAGTTATCAAGGAGGCTAACCCCAAGGGCCCAGTTCTAGTAGATTTCAAAACTTGGGTCTGTGTAAATTGTATTAAGGTAGGGATATATAACCCTCATTTTTAATAATGTACTTTTTCAATGGTCAGTGGCAGCCCCTAATTATTCCCAAACATAATTTGGAAGTGCGTTTGGAAATAGACTGAAAAGGATATAAAACTTTACTGGCAGATTCATTATTAATTATTCCCCAGACAATCAAAGGGACAGCAGCTGGCAAGGTCTGAGGTAGTTCTCAGTAGCAACTGGGAGATGTTTATGCACTAGTGCTGGTGTGCAGGGAAACCCTGGCCTGCGTTGCTCCATATCCCTATAAGACTTCTAGGAACTAAGTTATAAATAGCCCAAGTTACCAATGAAGAAGCAACAAGTTGTAAGATGTTAGCATAGTACAGATAATTTTCTGAGAACACAGTCTAGTAGAGCTTCTGCTTATTTCCCAAAGGGGGGTGGTGGGGGGAGAAGGTTAAGCTTGCCATCTGGAATAACTGACTCACTGGAGTAGTGCAGCCTAATCCTGGCCTGCAATTCAGCTTCCGAGATCTCAGCTTGGCAAGTCAGGACACAGGACCTGCTGACAAGTACTGGCTTCTGGGCTGCCTGATACGTGGCTGTGGGTTTGTTTCATTTATCTTCTTGACAGATTGTTACATCCAGTCAATCTTTTACACAATTATGGCTGCTTGGACAAATAGAAATTCTCATGATCACAAACAAAGTCTGTTTGCTGAGCAGAAAGGACACATAGCCTCACGGTCCCTGACTTTCAGGTAGTGACCCATATGTGGCTATGGGTTTGGACTGCAGAATGCGTTTCTGTATGCACACGCTCCTTATTTAGGAGGTTTTCACTGAAAATTTGCTAAATCTTGAAATTATTGACCTCTGTCTGACTTTGGACGTACATTACTATATATATACAACCTATAGTTAGATACATGGACTCTACACTGGATGAGAGTGCACAGCAGAGATTCTCACTCTAATGTTATGAGCTAGGTGAAGGCCTTTGCTCCAAGAAAGATTGCATTCTATGGAACCAAAGACTCAACTATAGCATATATTCTTTTTGTCCATTGGGAGAGGGAGCGAAATTTAACATCTGTACAGAGAATAAAGACAAAATGTACATAAAGGATAAAACCAGCAAAATAAATAAGCAAAGTAACGAGAGAACAGAGAGTGAGCCATGAATGTTTTCCTGAACACTTACAGGAACCTCAGAGTTTCTTAGTCCCTGAGCAGTTGCTGACACCCTTTGGGACTGGTGACCTATATCCAGCCACAGTGCAAATCAGAGACCAGAGCTCCTGGGGAAGGCCGCAACTCTCCAGAGTGCTGTGCTTCTGTGCGGTGTCTGTCTGACACCACTAACACTAAAGTTCTACTAATTGTGCAGCCCTGGGCCCTTCAGCAAACAGAATTCTCCCTTCTAAAAGCCAATGCAATAAATAGAAATGACAAGAAAATTTGCTAAATCTTGGATTCTTGAAATTATTGACCTCTGTAGTTTAGGATTCTTCTCCATATCTAGGTTCAAGGAGACAAAACTAAATACAATAAACAGTGCTATTCACTCAAAAGATTAGTTCTCACAGGTAAAAAAAAAAGTCTGAAATAACTTTTTATTATTAATAGATTTTAATACCTCCTATATGATATACTTAATGAAGTGAAATCTAGGGCTTCTAATTAAAAGAGTCCTTGGATCTCTGCTCTTCTAGTACACTACAGAACTGGAGATATCTCTATGTAGTTATTTATTTTTAAAAAGTATTTGAAGTAGATAAAGAGCCAAGAACAGGAGTAAAAGTCTAGAGCTATACAGCTACAGAGATGCTTTCTTTAGGTCAGAGAAAAGTTTTCTGTATAGAATGGTACACAACAGCCAGGCAAGATCAGCTAAAATGTCAAGCTTCTCGATATTTTTTCCTGATTTCTTTATATTTAGCAAAATGACTCAAGTCACACAAATTTGTTGCCGAGAAATATCAAATAGTTCATTGATGCCAACTAAAAATCAGCTTTCATTTTTCCCTCAATCTTTTTTTTTTTTAATGTATTTAGTACAGGGTCTACAGGGTCTCACTACACAAATTGGACTCATAGTGATCCTCCTATTTTCAGCCTCCCAAGTGCTGGGATCACAGGCGTGCACCACTACACCCAGTCTCAGCATGCCTCAGGGGTGGGACTGGTACAGCAATACAGGGATTGAACCCCTGTCCCTGCATCTGCCTAAGCAGGCGCTTTAGTCAGCTGAGATATCAGGCCTGGCCAGCCCTCCTAATCTTAATCTTTTAGGGAAGATCACTCTCCCACATTCTAATCTAATCTAATCTAATCTAATCTAATCTAATCTAATCTAATCTAATCTAATCTATCTGTCTGTCTGCCTACCTGCCTGCCTATCTGTTGTCTATTATCTATCTATCCATTTCCCTGATATATATTATGTAAGCATGTGATTTTTAATTTTTGCAAAATAGAATTGTTCCATGTGTATTATATTCCCGTTCTTATTTTAGAAAGTGCAGGTAACATTCAGAGAGATAAGAAAGAGAAATGTACACAGCACTCACATTATGTCCCAAAGACAGGCATCAAGGGTAGTGGCCATGTTTTCTTAGAATCTTGCCTCTATGAACATTTATTTGTTTTATCTTGGTTTTTATCCCCTAGAATGTATAAATCTTTTTATTGGTTGTTGTACAAATATTTGCTCATTACAAAAACAAAGAAGAATGATCTACACATGTGCCAAAATAAAAAGTAAACATTACCTTAAAAACTTACCTTTCCTAATGTTTTACAATTGTACACAACAAAGAAACTTTGTAAATATACTACTCTAACTTCAACCATAGTTGTCATTATATGAAGAATGCCTCCCCGAGGCATCATGCTCTTATAGGTGGGACTTTTGAGGTGTAATGGAAACCTGGAGTTCATTTGGCTGACCTCCTGCTAGGAGATGGAACTTTCCAGAAGGTCCAGGGCATCAGGCATGACCTGGAAGGGCACAGCCCACCCTCCTGTCTCCACTTCTCTCTCTGCTTCCTGTTGCCATGGCACGAGCTGCTTTGCTCCCACAGGCCCCATTTCATGCCGTTTCTGCTCTGGGGCTGCCCAGCCGTGGATTGTAACTGGGAGCCGAAGTGAGCCTCTCCTCCTGAACTCCTTGTTGGGCGCTGTGTCTCAGTGATGGAAAGTGACTAAGGCAACCGTAGAGGATAAACACCACCTACAGCTCCTGGTAGATTTGTGAAGATTCCTACCCAGTTTCACTCATTTCTACATGGCATCTAGAGATAGCTCTTCTTATTAAAAAGCTTTTCTTTTTGACTAAAGGAAGGGTAAGAGGTAAGTTGGTGATTTTCAAGTCTCTTCTCACAGATCCAGCAGGCGGGGAAGGGTCCTGCTCTCTTCCCTTCTGCGCGTAGCAGCTCCAGTACCACTGCCTTCCTTCCTTCCAAGTGTGTCCTAGAAGAAGTGACATTTGCTGCCTTTTGGTCTCTTAGGCTTGCTAGGTGTATTTTGATGCCTTCTAATCAGAAGCAAAGTGAGTCTAATCACACTTTCCAGTCAAAAGCAGAATTTCATACTTGAGGGGCCAGGGAGATGGCTCAGTGGAATAAGCGCTTCCCTGGCAAGCACAAGGACCTGAGTTTAATCCCTGGTTCTGCTAAAAAAAAAAAAAAAAGAATTTCATATTTGATAGCAAGATGTTTGTTTTCACTGACGTTTA
>PVKA01045062.1:0-15769 GCA_004027165.1 Ctenomys sociabilis
ATATATATCAGGATAGATATACAGCTACTTTCTGTTAGTTCAATAGTTCAATGAGAAGAAAGCTTTGTACTAATAGTGTTTGGACAGGTTATAATGTCTGTATCTTGTACTATGAATAACTCTTACAAAGACCACAATATGCAATGTATTACTTATTGTAACTGTCCTACTAACCTGTTTTGAAACTATCTCATTGCTATTTCTTTCTCAATATAATTAATTAAAATTATATATATATATATATATATATATATATAATCTTGAATACTTCATAAGTCATCAGAAACTTTTGCATTTCAGGGCCTTCTCAGGTTATGTGATATTAACAGAGACAAGAAACCCAAGAGCCAACAGGAAGCCCTCACGTTTCTTCCAGTGAGCTTGTGTAGCCCCTTTGTCAAAGATCAGATGGCTGAGTGTTTTCGTAGATGCCTCTGCATCTTCTAATCTATTCCACTGATCCTCAGGTCTATTTTGTTGCCAATACCATGTTGATTTTATCACAGTGGCTTTGTAGTATAATTTCAAATCAGGAATTGTGATGCCTCCTGCCTTGTCTTTACTGGCCAAGATTGCCTTTGCTATTCTAGGTCATTTGTGGTTCCAAATAAATTTTAGGATTTATTTCTCTATATCTGGGAGATATGTGGGTGGCAGTTTGATAGGGATTGCATTAAATCTGTACAGCAATTTTGGGAGTATGGCCATCTTCACAATATTGGTTCTTCCTATCCAGGAGCATGGAATATCTTTCCATTTTCTGAAATCCTCTATAATCTCTTTTCTTAGGGTGTTGTAATTTTCCGTGAAAAAATCTTTGACTTCCTTGGTTAAGTGAATTCCAAGGTATTTCATTTTCTGCGGTGCTATTGTGAAAGGTATTGTTTCTATAGTTTCTCTTTCAGTGTGCTTGTTATCTGTGTAGAGGAATGCTATTGACTTTTGAGTACTGATTTTGTATCCTGCTATGCTACTGAATTTCCCTATCAGTTCTAGTAGTTTTTTGGTGAAATTTTTGGGGTCTTCCAAGTAAAGTACCATGTCATCTGCAAATAGTGATAATTTAACTTCTTCGTTACCTATTCTTATTCCCTTTATTTCTCCCTCTTTTGTAATGGCTGTTGCTAAGAATTCCAAGACTACATTGAATAGGAGGGGCGATAGAGGACATCCTTGTCTTGTACCTGATTTAAGAGTAAAAGATTTCAGTTTTTCCCCATTTAGGATTATATGAGCTTTTGGGTTGTCATAGATGGGTATGGTCATCCACTAGGAAAATAATTATTGAATTTTTGATATAATTCAGGTATAAAAAATAAGATAAGTAAGCAGCTAGACTCTTAATTTACTGATAAGAGACATCTGCTAAAATAATATCTGTAAATATATCATGTATGCACCTTGTACGATACCAAAACATTATGAAAACAGTTTGCAATGAATTAATTTACCGAATCTGTATTGTTAAGGTGTCTTGAAACTGTCTGATTGATATTTGTACTTCAATAAAATAAAAAATAAATTTAAAAAAAAAAGGAAGCCCTCACCGCTCAGCTTTTCTGCGGTGTCATCAGTGGCCCTGCCTTGTTCTCCATGGATCAGCGCGCCATCTGGTGGTCAAGATCACCTCTGCAGGGAGGTTTGTGCCAGGACTGATATTTATTACTGTATTGTAATACGTGGCTGCATCCTTGGTTCTCTGGTTGTTCATTCGCAGACGCAGCGTATTCTTTGCATTCTTTCTGTAAGTGGTGAATCATCCCTTTATGAAGTCCTCATACTTTGTGTCATTACTATCATCACTGATGTTGAGACCAACTACAACCTCGTCCCTGGAGCCTGGGAGATTTGCTGCATGAATAATTGTTGAATTTTTTCCAAAGACTGGACAAGGTAGTGTCAGCGACCCTCCAGGCTGAAGAACAGATCTTTCAGACTCCATATGCTGCAGCTCACATTGGACATCTGCCAACAGAGACATCCTGCTCAGCAAACTTTCACTATGTCCATTATCTAAGTCATGCCCATTCATACACTCAGTATATCTTTTTTGATCCATTACCACTGAAACTGCCCATAAGGAAAATCTAGTTCATTATAAACTCTATGGTAAGTTTTCTGTACTCAGTCCTGATCACTGGAAAAACCTAAGGATCAAGGGGGGCACCTGTCCAGAGCAGCACAATCAGGGCTAGGCTGGTTCTCATCAGCCAAGGGAGGTCCTATTGCACATTCTCCATTATATAAACACTTACAATGGTAGACTTTTCAGAGAGTACATTAAACACAACAGATATGAGTGTAAAGATAAAGTTTTGTAACAATGGGACCATTAAAGAAAACGCAATTTTTTTTTTTTTTTTTTTTTTTTTTTTTGTCTAGTTGATCTGGTTATTTGTGAGAATAGGGTTTTAGGGGACCCACAACAACTGTGTTAGTGGCTAACTGATTTTGTATTTAATAGTTGTTGTATACACTCAGATACAACATTTCATATATATATATATATGTTCTTGGGGTATTCTATGTAGAGTATTATCTTATCTTTGAATAAACATATATTAAATTCTTCCTTTCATAGCTTATTCCTTTTATTTTTCTGTATTATATAACTGCATTAATTTCTAATTTCTATTCTGATATTTGCAGTTTTCTCCCTTCGGTAGGCTTTTGGCTTGACTTGCTCTTGTTTTTCTAGAAGTTTAAAGTGTGACTTTGGGTTTTTTATATGTACCCTTTCTTTTTTATTGATGTGAGAATTTTTTACAATATCAAATGTAAACATTTGCACAATTTTTGAATTTTTTAATCACTTGCTCTTTGGAAATTTTTATTATTCTGTAAAACTTCTAATTCAATTCTACTTGCAGAAAAAATAAACAGCAACATGTTTTCATTTTCTGGGCAGCTCAGCCCATCCTGAGTGTGGGTTTGACATGGCATGTGGTGCCAGGAATTTAACTATGGTACCTGGGCTTGCCTCATCTTTCCTAAGCAGGTGATTTAGTCCACTACGCTATCTCACTGGCTCCAATAGTAACATTTTTAAGCATGTGAAAAATAATTTTTTAAGAAAACCACCTTGAAGTATTATAATCCTATAGGTAGTAGTATAAGACAGAGAAGTGGCAGAAATATGAAATTCCCTATAATTCTATGTCACCTAGGTTGTCTAAATGAAATAATCTTTTCATCATAACACTAATGGCATGTTAACCACATTTATTAATATTCTAAGTTCCAAAGAGTTCAAATCAAATAAAATTTTGTTTGATGTGATTGTTAGTGTCCAAGGGGCTTCTAATACCACACACTGTGGCTACCGTGGCATAGTTATTTGAAATCAAGGAAATATAGTGCAGTTAATCACAGGGGATTTGTTTACCTCATAATGAGACCTATAGATTGATAGGGATAGTTATGATAAATGCAAAACACATAATTGCATCTAAATAATTATTGGTTTCCACAGATGTAATCAATTCTCCACTCAGTTTATAAGTAAGGAAATCATAATCTTTCCAGGCATGGTAGTCCAAGTCTGCCATCCCAGGGCTCAGGAGATTGAATCAGAAGGGTAACCAGGAGTTCAGGATAGATGGAGGCCACTATGAAGCAGCTCTGTGTAGGACTTAAATTAACCAATTGGCTTCCCATGTTTATTCATGGATCTGGAGATGGGCAGTGGACTCAGTAAGTGAACTTCTTTGAGTCATTGGTCACTACTGAGGCCTGTAGTAGTGAAATCATAACCTCAAAGGATAAGATGGAGTCAAGGACACTGGGCTCCAACCTCAACTGAAGACTATACCTCAGGCATCTCACTTTTGAGTGGATTAATACCTCACTTGGGTAAGTCCTTGAAAGGTTCCCACCCTTGTTGAGTATTCTCCTCTGTTGTTCTGATAAGCCATCCAGAGTAGGCCTTGGTCATAGCCCCAGGGAATCTTCAATTATGTGAAAGAGTTTTGATCCTTAGTGAACCCCGAAATCATTCTATTTGCCTTTTATTTCTTTAGTCTTCACCATTCACTCACTTGAGAGATTGCAGACATGATCAGTCTACAACAACTAAGGGATAATATTAACCCTACATTTTACCAAAGACTATATGAATAATTGTAAGGAGTAGCACCACTTGAGTCTGTAAGAGAAAATATCTTAACCAAACCAAAGGAAGTTGAAATTACAATTTTTTAAAACTTTTTTCCAACGTATTTAGTGCAGAGTCTACAGGGTCTCACTACACAGGTCAGACTCCTACTGATCCTCCTGTTTTCAGCCTCTCAAGCCCTGGGACTACAAGTGTGCATCACCATGCCCAATCTTTGTTGCTATTTCAGCACACCCCAGCGGTGAGGCCAGCACAGCATGCTGGGGATCAAACCCCAGTCCTGCATCTGCAGGTGCTTTCATCTGCTGAGTCCACCTGAACATAAATTTTATTGAAATCCAGAAAATATACCAAATCTATCACATAGTATTGCTAAGCCCTAATCTTTTAACTCTGCCCACCACACAAATCTTCATGTGTACTTGGGAAAATGTAACAAAAAAGGAAATTCATAATCAAAAATTAAATATTTCATGTACTTTGTTGGACAATGTACATTGTAAATCACTGGTTGTTTCCTTCCGTGGTTTCCTCATTTTAAAAGAGTAATGACTGCCACCCCTCATCATGAAGACTATACCTCAGGCGTGTAGTCTATAGAATGTATTCCCTAGCATGAAAAATGAGGAAAATTCAAAATTAAAATTAACGCTTATACTAAATATCTTCTTTTTATCTTTAGTGCTAAAGACTTGTTAACTTATGGTCCTATGCACATGTTATTCCATACTATTTTAAAGAAGTTAGAGAGGAGATATATCCCTAAGTGTTGATTTTATACTAAAAGAGGGTGTTGCTCATTTACCAGACAGGCCTTGGTGACTTATTACTCTTGCTCAGTCACGGAGTGTCATTAGGAATTAACCACCTTGTTCAGTGGCATCTGCTTTAGTCAAGCACTGAAATCTTCTTAAGTCATGGTGATCTAGGAACCCCAATCTTGACAAAGCGAAGTGGTGCATGTCTATCATCCCAACAGATAAGATGGAAGTAGCAAACGTTTTTTTAAAAGAACTGGGTAACTAATAAAGAACTGGTCCCAGAGGCTGGAGAGATGGCTCAGTGAAATAAGCACTTCCCTGGCAAGCGCAAGGTCCTGAGTTCAATCCCCAGTTCCTCAAAACAGACAAACAAACAAAAAAAGAACTGGTCCCACAATTTAAAAAATAATGAAAATTTGTTTGATTGGATCCTAGAGTATCAGGTATCAGATGGTACCATGAAATCAACAAAATCAAAGTTCATGCACTTAACAAAGTAGACAACTAAAGCAGAACAATGGATGAAGCTGGTCTGAACCTGTAGACCTGTGACGTTTGCTCATTACATTATCCATGTTGACTCTAAAGATGAAATAGATGGGAAGCTTCCAAAATTTTACAAGATTTGTAAAATATATAAGAGCAAATGAATAGAAATTGACTTCAAAGTGTAGTGAGAAGAAATTGGCCCCTCAAGGAGTTCCTGGATTTGAGCCAGTTTATACATGCAGAACCCTTGAACAAGGTGAGGCCAGGTTCCTTTGAGCATAGTCCGTTATGCACCAACCAAAATTTATATCAATTTTCCATTCTTCTCCAGAAAAGGTCCTAAGGCTTTTTACAAGAATAACTACATAGAAGGAGGTAAAACAGTAAGATATTTTATCCACTATTTGACATTAATTCTGCACTAACTCTGATTCCAGAAGATGCACAAAATCATTATAGACCTCCAGTTAGAGTAGGTGCTTATAGAGTTTAGCAAAGGTTCAACTCACTGTTATTCTGGTAGGTCCTCATATTTGTCCTATAGTAACTTCCTTAGTGCTAGAATGGGAAGTTGGGTGAGATATGATTGGCATGTGCTAAAAAATTCATATTAGTTCCTTAAGCTGTAGTGTGAGCTCTAGTGTACTTGGAGAGACCAAGTGGAAACCAGGACTGAGTTTTGCTTAACAAAATAGTGAATAAGAAGAAATCCTTAGAGGGGTGAAGACATTATTGCCAATACCAAATGTTTTATAATGCAGACAAGATTATTCCTTACAACTCCTTACAAAAAACTCACACATTAGGAAAACAGAGGAAGAAAAATACACTAAAGCGAAAAGCCTCGAGATAAGAAGAAATTATAATGATTAGAGCAGAAATTAATGCAAGTAAAACAAAAAATAAAAAGAATAAATGAATCCCAAAGCTGATTTTTGAAAGATTAAATTGAATCGATAAACCCGTAGTAAACCACCTCAAGAAGAGGAAAGAAAAAACTCAAATTCAAGCAAAAAGAAATGAAAAGGGAAAAATTAGTACAGATTCTGTGAAAATTTAGAGATCATCAAAAGCTATTTTGAAAATCCTTAACAGAATTGGAGACTCAGGAAAAACAGAAAGATTCTTAGATTAGGTAAAAATTGCCAAAACTGAATCAAGAAGATATACAAACTCGGAATAACCCTAACCCAATATTAGCCAATGAAATTGAAACTGTAGTCAAAAAATTACCAACAAGAAAAGCCCACAATGAAAATTCAATGAAAATTCAAGCAAAACTTACTGGAATCTGTGGGATGCGATGGAAGCAGTTCTTAGAGGGAAAATCATAGTTATAAACTCACACATTAAGAAAACAGAACAGAAACAAATAAACACCACAATGTTGCATCTGCCACAACTAGAAAAAGAACAGCAAACAAAACTCGGAGGGCAGAGACGGGAAGAAATCATAAAGATTAGAGCAGAAATTAATTCAATTGAGATAAAGAAAACAGTTCAAAGAATCCACAAATCAAAAAGTTAGTTCTTTGAAAGACTAAATAAAGTTGATAAGCCTCTAGCCAACCTCATCAAAAAGAGGAAAGAAAAATTTCAAGTACATGCAATAACGAATGAAAAGTGTGAAATCACTACAGACTCAACAGAAATTCAGAAGATTATCAATAGTTACTTCGAGAATCTTTACACTCACAGAATAGAAGACAGATGATGGACAGATTCCTAGAGAGGTAAAAATTACCAAAACAGAACCAAGAAGACATAACAACTTTCAATAAGCCAATAACAGCCAACAAAATATGAAACACAATAAAAAGCCTACCAACAAAGAAAAGTCCAGGTCCTGATGCATTCACAGCTGAATTCTACAAGTAACTTATAGAAGATATAACTGCCACACTCCAGAAACTCTTCAATGAAATTGGAAAGGAAGCAGTCCTCCCAAAATCACTTCTGAAGACAAATATTATACTGATTCCAAAACCAGGGAAAGGCACAACCAAAAAAGAGAACTATAGGCCAATCTCCCTCATGAACATAAATGCAAAAATACTCAATAAAATCCTAGCAAATAGAATACAGCAAATCATCAAGAAGAACATACACCATGACCAGGTAGTATTCATCCTAGGGATGCAAGGATGGTTCAATATTTGAAAATCTAAAAATGTAATACACTATATAAATAGAATGAAATATAAAAAACATATGATCATCTCAATTGATGCAGAGAAAGCTTTTCACAAAGTGCAACACTCATTCATATTCAAAGTCCTACAGAAAATTGGAATAGATGCACTCTATCTTAACTTGATAAAAGTCCTCTATGACAACCCAAAGGCTCATAAAATCCTAAATGGGGAAAAACTGAAATTTTTTACTCTTTAATCAGGTACAAGACAAGGATGTCCTCTATCACTCCTCCTATTCAATATATTTTTGGAATGATTAGCAATAGCCATTAGAAAAGAGGGAGAAATAAAAGAATGAGAATAGGTAAAGATGAAGTTAAATTATCACTATTTGCAGATGACATGATACTTTACTTGGAAGACCAAAAAATTCCACCAAGAAACTACTAGAATTGATACGGAAATTCAGTACCATAGCAAGATACAAAGTCAATACTCAAAACTCAATAGCATTCCTCTACACAGATAACAAGCATACTGAAAGGGAAGCAACAGAAAAATAACTTTTACAATAGCACCGTAGAAATGAAATACCTTGGAATTCACTTAACAAAGGAAGTCAAAGATCTTTTCATGGAAAATTACAACACCCTAAGAAATGAAATTACATAGGATTTCAGAAAATGGAAAGATATTCCATGTTCCTGGGTAGGAAGAAACAACATTGTGAAGATGGCCATACTCCCAAAATTGCTGTACAGATTTAATGCAATCCCTATCAAATGCCAACAACATACTTCTCAGACATAGAGAAATCGTTCCTAAAATTTTTTTGGAACCACAAATGACCTACAATAGCAAAGGCAATCTTGGCCAATAACAACAAGGCAGGAGGCATCATAATTCCTGACTTGAAATGATACTACAAAGCCACTGTGATGAAATCAGCATGGTATTGGCAACAAAATAGGCCTGAGGATCAAGGGAATAGAATAGAAGACCCAGAGGCATCTATGAACACACTAAGCCATCTGATCTTCGACAAAGGGGCCAAACAACCTTACAGTAAGAAAGAAAACCTCTTTAACAAATGATGCTGGAAAACTTTTCTTTCTACGTGCTGAAAATTAAAACTTCATCCAGTTCTATCACCATGCACTAAGTTAAAGTCAAAATGCATTAAAGATCTAAACATTAAAACAGAAACACTCAATCTCCTGGAACAGAAAGTAGGAGTAACTCTTCAAGACATAGGGGTAGGTAAAGAGTTCATGAACAAACATATATTCACACGGAAAACACCTGAAAGAATCAACAACTGGGATCAACTCTTCTTGAGGAGATTCTGCATGTCAAAAGAAATTGTCAACAACGTGAAAAGACAACCCACAAACTTTGAAAAAATCCTAACTAATAAGCAATCAGAAAAAGATCTACTCTCTAAAATATATAAAGAACTAAGATAGAGCAAGGCCCTCCAATTTAAAGATCCAATTCATAAATGGGCCTCTGAGATGAATAAACACTTTTCAGGGGATGAAATTAAAGAAGCAAATAAATATATGAAAAAATGCTCCACATCGCTAGCCATCTGTGAAATGCAAAGAAAAACAACACTGAGATACCACCTCACTCCGGAAATAATGGCTACCATAAGGAAATCAACCAACAACAAATGTTGGAGAGGTTGTAGGGAAAATGGAACACTTCTCCACTGCTGGTGGGAATGTAGACTGGTACAACCATTTTGGAGAGCGGTGCGGACACTCCACAAAAGAGTAGAACTAGAAATCCCATTCAAGCTGGCTATCCCCCTACTGGGAATTTTCCAAGAGGAACTGCAAACATTATATCATAGTGATATATTTGTAGCTATGTTTATAGCAGCACAATTTGTGATAGCAAAATGTTGGAAACAACCAAGATGTCTGTCACATGAGGAATCGTTGAAAAAGATGTGGTATTTCTATATAATGTAATATTACTCATCTATTAAGAATGATAAACTTGAAGCATCTATATTGAAGTGGATGCCACTTGAACATATAATTGTAAGTGAAATAAACCAGATACACATGTGCAAATATCGTATAGTCTCCCTAGGATAAGTAGACAAAAGAAGAAATAGAAACAGAAATGTACGACAACAACTAAAGACAATTGAGTCAAATAGTTAGGACAAACTAAACAGAATATGCTTCAGGGTACTAAGCAACTTTTCTTCTGGATGGTTAACAACCTAAAATCACAAGTCAGAGTTGGAGAAATAGAAGAGCCGCAAGGCCAGCCAACATTTTGGACCTAGCCTTTCAAGGTCAGCGAAGACTCAGGACATAGGAGAATCTGTAACATAACATCATGAAACTCAGTTGTGCCACAATTTTTCTGATCAAGGAGATTATGGAGCCACAGAGGAAAGGGACTGATGATCTATAGTGTGCCTGGGAAGAGTCACATGGAGAGAAACCTTTCTCCCAGGCTCTCACAGAGAGCACACTGGTCAAGCATTGGCCATGACCAATCCACATGGATGACACAGACAAAGGATCTACAGAGTAAGATATAGGATTGCAAGATAAACCCTGAGGGGACTTCACTGACCTCATCAGAAACAAAAGCTGCATTTTTTGGTATATAGGTCTTGCTCTATCTCAGTCTTAACCATCCAGCAGATAAGTGTAAAAATGAGGTATATAACATGGGGCCATAATAATAAGTTGAGCTGTAAATGGCTACAGTCAAAACTTCTTCAGATAACTCACTATTATTGTGGAATGCTGGACTGTGTTGGATTGTGTCGCCAAGTTCGGGCACCTAAATTGTTTTAATGACAATGGAGTGCCCATCTGTGACAGGTCTAGAGTAAGAAAGTGCGATACAAACGAAGAACCACGATGTGTTTTTCTAAACAGTACAGTTAGGATAAATATGCAGTGCTTCTGCATAATTCTATGAGAAGCAAGATTTGTACTAATAGTGTTTTCAGAGGATACACTTTCTGCTTCTTGTACTATGGAAAAACCACTAGAAAGATAACAATGTAAAAAGTATTAATTATTGAAACTGTACTATAATTCTGCTTTTACAATAAAGATAGGTATACAGCCTCATTCTCTTAATTCATTGAATAGAGGCCTCTGCTCTAATAGTGTTTGTAAATAGAATATCATGTATGCACTGTGTACAACAAAAACCACTATGAAAACAATATGCAGTGTATTAGTTTTGAATCTGTTCTACTAATTTATTTGAAACTGTCTCATTGCTATTTGTTTTTCAATAAAATTATGGAAAAAGAAAAAAAAAAGTCCAGGTCCTGATGGATTAACAGCTGAATTGTACAAGACATTTAGGGAAGATATAATCCCAATATTGCTCAAACTCTTCAATGAAATGAAAAAGGCAGCACTACTCTCAAAATCATTCCTGGAGGCAAGTATTATACCTATATGAAAACTGGAGAATGATCCAAACAAAACAGAGAATTACTGGTCAAACTCCCTCATGAACATAGATGCAGAAATGCTAAATAAAATCCCAACAAATAGAGTACAGCAAGTCATCCAGAAGATTGTACAAAATTATACAATATTTTCAAATCTATAAATTTAATACAGTGTATCAATAGAACCAAAACCAAAAATCATGTGTTCATCTCAATAGATGCAGAAAAGGTCTTTGACAAAGTCCAACACTCATTCATTGTCAAAGCCCTACAGAAAATTGGAATAGATGACTTATACCTCACTCTCACAAAAGCTATTTATGACAAACAAACAGCCAAAATAATTCTACATGAAGTAAAGCTGAAAACTTTTACTCTCAAATCAGGTACAAGACAAGGATGTAATCTATCATCACTCCTATTAAATATATAGTTCTGGAATCTTTAGCTAGAGCCATTAGTAAAGAGAAATAAATAAAGGAATAATAATATTAATAAGTAAAGAATTTACTCTATCATTGTTTACAGATGACATGATACTGTACTTGGAAGATACAACTCCACCAAGAAGCTTCCAGAATTAATAAACCAGTTGATTATCATAGCAGGAAACAAAGTCAGCACCCCAAAATCAATAGTATTCCTCTACATAGATAACAAACAGAATGAGAAATTAGAGAAACAATATTCTTAACAATAGTATCCAAAAAATTATATGCTTAGGAATTAATCAAACCGAGGAAGTAAAAGCTCTAAAAAATGAAAATTAGAACACACTAAAAAAAAGATTGAAACAGATTTCAGAAAATGGAAAGGTACTCTTTGCTCCTGGATAGAAACAGCAAACAATATCAAAATGGCTATTGTCCCAAAATTGTTACACAGATTTAATGAAATCCCTATCAAAACACCATCATCATACCTAACATCTAGAAAAAAAATTCTTAAAATTTATTTAGAACCAGATAAGACCTAGAATAGCAAAGTTAATCTTATGCAACAACAGCAAGGCAGGAGAAATTATAATTCCTGATTTGAAATTATACTATAAAACTACTGTGAAAAAATCAGCATGGTACTGGCACAACAAACAAAAAACAGACAAACAGGCCTAAAGATCAGTGAAACAGATGAGAAGATGCAAATACAATTGCAAACAAATTCAGCCATCTCATCTTTGACAGAAGTTCCAAATATGTTCACTGAAAGAAAGATAGCATCTTTCTTTCAGTGAACATATTTCTTTCCAGGACAAACAGTCCTGGAAAAACTGGCTCTCCACATGCTGAAAACTAAAACTAGACCCTGGTCTATCATCATACATTAAACTAAAGTTAAAATGGATTAAAGATCTAAATATTAAAATTCAAACACTAAATCTCCTAGAAAAAAAATAGGTGAAAACCTTGAAGATATAGGAGAAGGCAGACAGTTCATGAACAAAAACCAACCTACATGGGAAACACTCCAAAGAATCAACAACTAGGATCACATCTTATGGAGAACTTTCTGCTTATCAGAAGTCACAAAGAGAGTGAAAAGGCAACACACAAAGCGGGAAAAAAATGTAATCAACAATCAAAGGATTTCTATCTAAATTATATAAAGAACAAAAAATTCTTTATATAATTCTTTATATAATTAGCCCCCCAAATTTAAAGAGCCACTCCAAAAATGGGCATCTGAGATGAATACACATTTCTCAGTGGAAGAAATACAAAAGGCAAATAAATACATCAAAAATGTCCCTGCACTGGCTATTATGACTATCATAAAGAAATCAATGTATAACAAATGCTGGAGAGGTTGTCATGAAAAATGAAATCTTCTCTACTGCTAGTGGGAATGTAAACTGGTACAACCACTATAGAAATAAGTGTGGAGACTCCTCAAAAACTAGGATTGGGAAACTCATTCAGTCCGGCTAGTCCCCTTTTTGGGTATTTTCCCCAAAAAACTGAAAGCTATCATAGCATAATAATATATGTGCACCTATGTTAATAGCAGCACAATTTGTCATAATCATAATTTAGAAATAAACAAATTATCCATCACTTGAGGAGTGGATGAAAAAGATGTGGTATTTTTATACAATGGAATACTGTTCAGATATAAAGAAACACAAACTCCAAACCTTTTTAGGTGAGTGAAGACAGCTAGAGGCTATACTCATAAGTGAGATAAATCAAACCCACATGTGTAAGTATCATATTGTCTGAAAGAATAAATAACAATCTGAAAGAATAAATAACACCTGAAGGGTATAATAGATGTAGTTCACTAGTAGAGAAACTAAACTTAAAGATTAAAGAATGCACCAATAATTTCCATCAGTTTCTTTTTTAAATAGCTGTTAATGTTCAGAATTTTCATCTTGACTAGCTGTATGCTGATATCTGCTATCTAGGCAACTACATCATGGACAGCAATTTGTAATACAAAACCCATTGTTGAATACTTCTCATCTTAGTGTTCTAGTTTGTAATGTCTTATCAATTATTATCTTTTCTTTAAAATACACTTTTAAAAGACAATAAAAACTAATGTTTCTTGAAATCCAGCATTAGTATTCAAGTATTTGTCCAATTTTGCATAACCGTACATATTTTTATAGTCTGAATTTCTATAATTATAAAAAGATTCTTAAGTGAAATGCATGCATCTTCTCTAGACAAAGCTTTGTGAGATGTTTAAAAAATTAATTTTTGAATTTTATAAGAATAACATTTCAAAATACACTCTCTGCAGCTGTCAATTTCTTAGAAATAACTATTTTATGGGTGATTCAAACTTTATGTTCTTATTCCCAGTGATGTCAGCACAAGGGTGAAGGAATTCTTTTTTTTATTTTGTTGAAAAAGAGATAGCAGCCTTTTGGCCGGAACTGCCATCTTCCAGTAATCTGCCAAAATAACTAACACAAAGGGCAAGAGGAGGGGAACTCGGTATATGTTTTCCAGGCCTTTTAGAAAACATGGGGTTGTTCCTTTGGCCACTTACATGCGAATCTACAAAAAGGGTGATATTGTAGCCATCAAGGGAATGGGTACTGTGCAAAAAGGAATGCCTCACAAATGTTACCATGACAAAACTAGAAGAGTCTACAACGTTACCCAGCATGCTGTTGGCATTGTTGTAAACAAGCAAGTTAAGGGCAAGATACTTGCCAAGAGGATTAATGTGCGTATTGAGCATATTAAACACTCAAAAAGTCATGATAGTTTCCTGAAACGTGTCAAGGAAAATGATCAGAAAAAGAAGGAAGCCAAAGAGAAAGGTACCTGGATTCAACTGAAGCGCCAGCCTGCCCCTCCCAGAGAAGCACACTTTGTGAGGACCAATGGAAAAGAACCTGAGTTGTTGGAACCCATTCCCTATGAATTCATGGCATAAACTGGGGGTGTTGCTCTGCCATTCAGTACCTAATTGGCAGCTTAAGTGTTCTAGGTCCCATGTAAAAATAAAATCATCCTGTATTGTAAGGGTGGATTTCTTAGTTGAATAAGTATGTGGTGCCTTCTTATCTCAGAAATACTTGCAGCAGGTGTTCACTGTACCTAGTAATTGTGTGTAGTCCATACTCTCCAGTGTTTTTCTTGCTGAAAGATCGATGAGGTATTGTGTAGGTGTATACCCAAATAATCAAATATTTATAAGATATTTATATTGGCTTGAATATCCTGTAAATCATCTTGGGGAAAAGATGTATCAAATTAAAGGAAGTCACTTCAGAAAAAAGAAAAAGAGATAGCAATGAGACAGTTTCAAAACAGGTTAATAGGACAGTTACAATAATTAATACATTGTACATTGTCTTCATAGTAGTCATTCATAGTACAAGACGCAGACATGATATCCTATCTAAACACCATTAGTGCAAATATTTTTCTCTCATTGAACTAAAAGGAAGTAGCTGTATATCTTCCTATCTGCACCTTAAAAATAAATAATATAACAATCACTGTTAATTAGTTTTCCTATTTTGAAAATCTATAACATATGTATATTGTATATTACCCTGTTTCTGTCATTTTCCTGTTTTTGCTTGCTTTCATTCTACAAAATAAAATTAAACTGCATTAAAAATAAATAAATAATTAAAAAGAAAACATTACACTAAAATGTAATGTCCTTCTACTTCAGTGGAACTACTGGCATCCAGGGGTCTTGAGCATGTCGAAATATACATCATTAGGAAAAGGATAAATTGTTGACCTGGCTCCTGCTATAACCAAAAAGAGAGGCAGAATGCCATGGTCATGTATTTAGATTTTGGAGGCAATATGTTTCTCACTTAGGAGTTTTACTATAGCACTTTTACTGGGTTAGTCAGAAAGCCACTACTTTTAAGTGAGGCTCTGCACAGTAAAAGTTTCTCCAACAGGCTCATGTTGCTCTGCCACTTAAATCATGACTCAGCAGATCCAGTGGTTATTTCAAGAATCAGTAGCAGATAAGGATGCTCTTTGTAGTCTCTGGCAGGCCCTCACATGTAAATTGTTATACGCACCTTTAGGATTTTAGAACAAAAGATTTGATCTGTAGACAATTACTCTCCCTTTCAAAAATAGCTCTTGGCCTGCTACTGGTCCTTAGTGAATACTTAATGCTTAAACATGAGACACCAGGTTACCATGTAACTTGTTATCATGAGATGGGTATTATAGAATCTACTGATTCATAACTTGCATATGCAGAGCCAGATTCTGTCAATAAATGGAATTGGTGTATATGTGATCAACAAAGAGCAGATTCAAAGGGCACAAGTAAGTTACACAAAGTTACCCCAATATCAATGGTTCTTTTTTTTTTTTTTTTTTTTTTT
>PVKA01045063.1:0-15768 GCA_004027165.1 Ctenomys sociabilis
TACTGAGATTCAGAAAAATACCCCAGTATAGTTTAATACTAAATAATAGTAGTGGGTTATCAGCAGAACTGGCAATTGTCTGAAGTTGTTGACTTGACCTTTTTAGAGCTCAGCATATTAATATTTCATTACTTTTTATACGTCCTGCTTATCCTTTTCTGCTGGATGGTTAAGACCAAGTTAAAGCAAGTCCTATAGAACTAAAAATGTAAATTTTGTGCCTGACAAAATCAGTCAAATACCCTCAGGATTTACCCTGAAACTACATACAATACCATCTATATTTTTTTTGTCAGCGTCAGCCATGTGGATGAGTAATGGCCATTACTTGATCAATTTTCTCTCTGTGAAATCTTGAGAGGATGTTTTCTCTCCAGGTGACTCTCCTTAGGCACACTTTACATTGTCAATCACTTTCCTCTGAGGGACCATAATCTCCTTGATCAGAAAATTTGAGACACCAATGAGTTACATGATTTTACAGTACAGGTTCACTTGTGTCCTGAATCCTCACTGATCTTGAAAGACTAGGGCTAAAATGTTGGCTATCTTTGTAGCCCTTCTTTTTGCCTAATTTTCTGTTCCTTTGCTCCTCAGGTCTATTCTTTGCCAATAAAATGCTGATTTTATCACAGTAGTTCTATAGATTAATTTCAAGTGCATGCTGATAGACCTGGGTCAAGTTTTAGTTTTCGGCATGTAGAAAGCCAGTTTTTCCAGCACCATTTGTTAAGAGGTCATGTTTCTTCTAGTAAGCATGTTTGGTCGTTTTGTTGAAGACCAGGTGGCCGGGTGTGTTCATAGAGGCTTATGCAAATTCCAATCTATTCCATTGATCTTCAGGTCTATTTTGTTGCCAGTATCATACTGATTTTGTCATAGTAATTTCATAGTATAATTTCAAGTCAGGAATTATAATGCCTCCTGCCTTATTTTTATTGTCCAGGATTGCATCTGATATTCTAGGTATTTTCTGGTTCCAGATAAATTGTAAGAACGATTTATCTAGGCCTGTGAGAAATATTGCTGGTAGGTAGTTTGATAGGGATTGCATTAAATCTGTACAGCATTTTTGAGAGTATGGCCACCTTCATAATGTTTGTACTTATTATCCAGGTACAGGGATATCTTTCCACTTTCTGACAGCCTCTATGTTCTCTTTTTTTAGAGCAGTGTAATTTTTCTTAAAAAGATCTTTGACTTCTTCAGTTAGATTAATTCCAAGGTATTTCATTTTTTGCAGTGCTATTCTAAAAAGTATTATTTCTCTAATTTCACTTTCAGTGTGTTTGTTATTTTTGTGGAATAATGCTACTGATTTTTGTTTATTGACATTGTATCTTGCTATGGTACTGAATTTGTGTACCAATTCTAGTAGCTTCTTGGTAGAGTTCTTTGGGTCTTCCAACTATAGTATCATCTCATCAGCAAATAAGGATAGTTTGACTTCTTCTTTACCTGTTATTCCTTTTGTTTCTGTCTCCTGTCTAATGACTCTAAATAATGGCTCTAACTATATTGAATAGGAATGAAGAGAACATCCTTGTCTTGTGCCAGATCTAAGAATGAAACATTTCAGTTTTTCTGCATTTAGAATTATGTTAACCTTTGGGTGGTCATAGATGGCTTTTATCAGACTGAAGTAGACATCATTTATTACAATGTTCTGTAGGACTTTGAATGTACGAGTGTTGGACTTCGTCAAAAGCCTTTTCTGCATGAATTGAGATGATCATGTGAATTTTAGATTTGGCTATATTGATGTAGTGTATTACGTTCATAGACTTTTATACCTTACCATCCTCGCATCCCTGGGATGAATCCTACTTGGTCAGGTTGTATAATCTTCTTAATGATTTGCTGCATTCTATTTGCCAGGATTTTACTGAGGATTTTTACATCTATGTTCATGAGGGATATTGGCCTGTAGTTCTCTTTTTTAGTGGCATCTTTCCCTGGTTTTGGTATCTGTGTAACACTTGCCTCCAGGAATGATTTTGTGAGGACTACTTTCTTTTCAATTTCATTGAAGATTTTGAAGACTATAGCGATTATATTTTCTGTGAATTTCTTATAGAATTTAGTTGTGAATTCATCAGGACTAGGACTTTTCTTTGTTGGTACGTTTCTTCTTACATTTCGTATTTCATTGACTGCTATTGGGTTATTGAGAGTTAATATATTGGACTCCACCATCTTCCTCGATCCTGCCCATGCTGCCCGGCCAGAGACCGGCCTAAGACAGCAGCTGACTCCAGCGGCCTCCTGGATCCTGCCGCAAGCTCTACCAGTGAGTGGGAATTTGCGTGACTCACCAGGCTTCCCAGATCAGTGAGTGTGTGGGAACCAACAGAGGGGAACCACAGGAGCTACAGCATAAAGAAACTGAACACAACAGCTAGATCCAGGATAAGCATACCTGGAAAATCCCAAATTTAATAGACTGGCACCTGAATCTCATAACAAACTAAGGTTATAGTTGCACCAAAGCACTACACCAAAGGTCAAATGTCAGTGCTATACAAAATGACAAAGAGAAGGGGAAAAACGCAATCCCAGACCTTGAGTCCACCAGTAAGGGCAGAGGACACTAGCTCAGCTGCAATGAATGAATTAACAGATACAGCAGCAAAGGAACAACAGCAGAAAGATCTAGAGGAAATAAAATGAGTTGATATATTTTCTTGATACAGTTTTGAGAATTTTTAATGTTTCAAAAAACCAACTTCTTGATTCATTAATTCCTTGAACTGTTTTCTTCATCTCAATTAATTTCTGCTGTAATCTTTATGATTTCTTCCCATCTTTGGGATCTGGGTTTGGTTTGATCTTCCTTTTCTAGATGCTGCAGATGCAACATTAGGGTGTTTATTTGTTCCTGTTCTGTTTTCCTAATGTGTTCGTTCAGAGTTATAAATTTCCTTCTGAGAACTGCTTTTATTGCATCCCAGAAATTCCGATAAGTTGCATTTTAAATTTCATTTAATTGTACATATTGTTGAACTTGTTTAATTTCATCTGGATCCATTTGTTGCTCAGTAGCGTTTTGTTTAATCTCCATGTTTTTCTGTGGTTTTTCTGTTTTGTGGTCTTATTTATTTCCAGTTTAATTGCATTGTGATCAGATAATATGTATGGGATAATTTCTGTTCTCTTGCATATATTGAAGCATGACCTAAGGACCAGTATGTGGTCTATTTTAGAAAATGACCATGTGCACCTGAAAAAAATGTATATTTCACTGTCATTTGGTGGAACACTGTGTATGTCCACTAAGTTTATTTGTTCCAAGCTCTGGTTCAGTTCTGTTCCTTCTTTGCTAATATTTTTGTTTGGTTGACCTATCTTTTTGGGATAAGAGGGTGTTAAGGTCTCCTGTTAAGACTCTTGTATTGGATATTAGATTTTTCCTGTTCATTAACATTTGTTTTATACAGTTGGATGTTCCTGTGTCTGGTGCTTATACTTTTATGAGTGTTACCACTTCCTCTTAGATGTTTCCCCTAACCAATATATAGTGGCCTTCTTTATTTCATTTAATCATTTGGTTTGAAGTTAAGACTGTCTGAGTAAAGAATTGCTGTCCCTGTTTTTTTCTAAGGTGCTGAGGTGTGTGGTATTGTTTTCCATCCTTTGTCTTTCAGCCTATGAATTTTGTTATGAGTTACATGTGTTTCTTATATACAGAATATTTTTGGACTTTGTTTCCTAATCAACTGTGACAGTCTATTTCTCTGAATTGGTGAATTGAGTCAATGTACATTAGTGGTTACAATTGAGATGAATTGATTTATGCTCGACATGTTATTTACTTGCTGTTGTCACTCCTTTTTGTCCTATGTTTAATTGTTTGCCCTAGTTAGTGGGTTCCTTCTGTTCTCATTTGTGGAGTTCTGATCTCTAAAACATCTTTCAGTAGTCTGTTTAAGGTTGGCTTTGTCATCATGAAATTCTTTATTTGTTCTTTGATGAGAAGTATTTCACTTCTCATCAAACTTGAGAGTTTTGCAGGGTATAGTAGTCTGGGCTGGAATTTGTTTTCATATAGGAATTGAAGCACTTTGCTCCATTCTCTTCTTGCCTTCATGGTTTTTGAAGAGAAGTCAGCCATTATTCTGATGGGTTTTCCTTTAAATGTGATCTGTTTCTATTCTCTAGTGGCTTTCAGTATATTGTTCTTTTCCTGGATTTCAGGGATCTTGACTATTACATGTCTGGTGTATTTTTAATTGGGTTGAAGCTATTTGGCATTCTGTATGCTTCAGTTACCTGAATGTCAGATTGTTTCCTCATATTTGGGAAGTTTTCTGCTATTACTTCTGCCCATATTCTTTTTATCCCTTTTTTACTGAATCCTTCTTTTTGATTGATGCCTATTAGTCTCATGTTATTCATTTGTGCATCGTCTTTCAGATGATGAATTCTCTCTTCACTTTCTCTCAAACAGTTTTGCAAGCTTGTGATTGAGATTATAAGGCCCTCCACATCTCTTTGACTCTGCTTCATGCGATCTATTTCTTTCCTGTATTGCTCATTCAAGGAATCCATCAGTTTTCTAAACTACTCTGTTTTTTATCAGTGTCTTCTTGAGAAGCAGTTATTAATTCTTTTACTTATGAATTCATTTATGATCTGATTTCCTCTGCATGTTTCTGCATTTGATTTTGTACTTCAAACGCTCTTAATTCAGAGATTTTATTTCATTTCAGAGCTTAATTTTGATCTTAATTTCCTACACCTTCCTGTTGTTTCTTTACTTCAGACAACATTAATTCATAGATTTCTTTTTTTATTTCAGAGATTAATTCTGATCTGAGTTCCTCTATACCTTTCTGCTCTTGTTTCTGTACTTCAGATGCTATTAATTCAGACTTTTCAGTTGTGCTAGTGTTCTCTGCACTTGTTCTGGGTGAGCCTGAGAGCTGAGATTGCATTTTGCTCCTTCTGTTTGTCATTTTTATAGTACTGTCCACTGACCCTTGGTGTAGAGCTTTGGTGCCATTATAAGCTGAGCACCTACTAAAATTCAGGTACTGATATACCAAGTTCGAGTTCATCCAGTTGTGCCTGGCTTGTGTTTGGCTACAGTGCTCATCTCCTTCCTGCTGCCACCCTTGTAGGCTAACCTGTTATGCCCCTGTGACAAGATGTTGTGCTCCTGTATTAGCCTCATGGTTTTGACCCTAGTCTCACTGTAGGTACTTCAACTGCAGAGTTTCACCCCAGGCCTGTATGCCAGGCCTGAGTTAGGTCTGGAGGGATCTTGGTTGTGTGTGGCAGGAGAATGCAGAAACTCTCCCACATACTGGCAGGGCCTGGTCTTGGGCAGATCTGGAATGGTCTCAAGAGCACAGTGGAAGTTTTCAGTCACAGGGCAGGCTTGGGCTCGCTCTGGAAGAATTGCATGGGGCGTCTGGAGAGTGCAGGGAAGGTCTCACAACAGTGGTGGGCCTGGGCTTGGTTTTGCAGGTGCAGGAGAGCACAGAAGCTCTAGCCCATTCTCGCAGGATCTGCGGTTGGGCAGATCTCCATGTCTGCATCTTGCCCTCTGAATGACTACTGCAAAGACAACAATATTCATTGTATTAATTATTATAACTGTCCTACTAACCTGTTTTGAAACTGTTTCATTGCTATTTTTTTCTCATTAAAATGAATAAAACTTTTAAACATAAGAAAGAAAGAAAAGAAAAATCTAATGAGAAATCATAAATGTATTTTGGGACTTTAACACCCAATTGCCACAAAAAGATATATCAACCATGCAAAAAATGGCAAAGAAATAACAGAACTAAACAGAACATGTGGGGAAATGGAACTAGTATAACTTTACAGTGTGTTCCACAAAACATAATCAGAATACTCATTTTTTTAGCTGCACATTGAATGTTCTTGAAAATAGATCATGTGCTGCCACATAGAGTATGATCAAGTAAATTCAAATGAATCAAAGTTATCCTATGCATATTATCTGATCATAGCAAAATGAAACTGGTAATTTTTGACAAAAAAAAAAAAAAAACTTTCTATAACAAGACTAAGTGCCCGGTTAAGCAATTACAAAAACAGATGTTCAATCCCCAGCACCACATACCTCATTGGCCTCACCCAACACACTGAGCTGATCACCAAGAAGAGGCATGATGGTGCAAACCTGTAATCCCACCACTGGGGAGGCTGAAAACGGGAGGATCACTATGAGTCTGTGCTCCATAGTGAGACCCTATACAAAAAACATTTTAAAAAACTATAATGGCAGAATAGAATAAGTGTTTCCCTGGAAAATGTAAGGGCCTGCATTCAGTCCCTTTTTCCACAAAAAAAAGACTATATAAACACATAGAAACTAAATAATAGACTCATGAACAATCAGTGGATCATGGATGAAATTAAAGAAGAATTTAAACAATATTTAGAATCAAGTGGAAATGCAGACACAACTTTCCTGGGGCAAGTGGATGCAATGAAAACTGTTCTGAAAGGGAAATTTAAAGAGATAGTCTCATCTCACAAAAACACAATGAGCAAAAAGCAATCATGCTACATCTCAACTTCTTATAAAAAGATTAAATGAAGTCCAAATCCCAAAGACGGCAAGAAATTATAAAACAGAGCAAAAACAAATGCAATGGAAGCAAATAATGAGATAAAATTTTTCTTTGAAAGAATAAATAAAACTAATAAATCCCTAGCCAACCTCATTTTTTAAAAAAGAAAAAATTTCAAATACATGCAATGAGAAATGAAAAGTGTGAAATATATTTCCAAAATCTTACTCTTACAGAATGAAAAATACAGAAAAAATTAGCATTTTCCTACATACATATTTACTAGCAAAACTAAATCAAGAAGATACAAAAATTCTGAATAACCCAATATTAGCCAATGAAATTTAAAATGTAATTTACGTCTTTTTAATGTGTTTAGTGCAGGGTCCACAGGGTGTATAGTGTTTCACTACACAGATCAGACTTTCAGGTACTCCAGTTTATAGTCTCCAAAGCACTGAGACTACAGGCATGCACCACCACACCCAACCTCTAATAGTCATCTCAGCATGCCCTGGGGCTGAGGCTGGCACAGCAGGCCAAGGATCGAACCCCTCATCCCTGCATCTGCCTAAGAAGGTGCTTTAATCCACTGAGCTATTTGGCTGGCCCCTCAAAATGTAATTTAGAAAAAAGAACTCTCAGAAAACAAAAGCCCAGGTCCTCATGGATTCACAGCTGAATTCTACAAGAAATTTAGGGAGGACATAGTGCCAACTTTCTCAAAATCTTCAATAAAATTCAAAGAAAAACAATTCTCCGAAACACACTCAGAGAGTTAAGTATTACTCTAATATAAAAATCAAAAACAGACCCAACCACACAGAACAATAAGCCAATCTCCCTGATGAATATACAGAATAAAATCCTATCAAACAGAATGCAGCAAATCATCAAAAAATTATACATCACAACCAAATGAGATTCATCCCATGAATGCAAGGATTGTTTAATATACATATAGCCATAAATGTAATACAGCACATCAACAAAGCCAAAAACAAAAATTACATGATCTTAAAATGCAGAAAAACTTTTGATGAATTCCAACACTAATTCATGATGAAACACTACAGAAAATTTGAATAGATGGTTTATATCTCAATTTGATAAAAGCCATCTATGACAAATCAATAATCAACATTATACTTAATGGACAAAAATTAAGGGCCTTCACTTCAAAATCAGGAATGATATGATACCCACTATCATCACTCCTGTTCAGTACACTTCTGGAAACATTGGCCAGAGAAATTAGACAAGAGAAAAAAAAAATAAAAGAAATAATGATTGTACAGGGAAGAAATAAAATCATTATTTGAAGACGACATGATACTGTACATAGAAGACCCAAAAAATTCCACTAAGTAACTTGTAGTTTTAATACACAAATCCAGTGGCACAACAGGAAATAAAGTTGCCTGTAAAAAATAGCATTTCTATTTTATGAGAAATTTATGGAAATCAAGCCTTTCACAGTAACACCCTCAAAAATGAACTACTTGGGAATCAATCTCACCAAGAAAATAAAAGATTTATACAGTGAAAATTATAGTGCTTTGAAAAAAGAGATCAAAGATGATTTTAGAAATGGAAAATTATTCCTTGCTCCTGTATAGAACAAACATTGTGAAAATGGTCATACTCCCAAAATTGTTATACACATTCAATTCCATCCCAACTAACATACCATTAGCATACCTCACAGATCTAGAAAACACATTCCTAAAATTAATCTGGATCCAGAAGATAATAAGAATCCTGGGCAACAGAACAAAGACAAGATACATCATAATCCCTGACTTGAAATTATACTACAAACTACTATGATCAAATCAGCATGGTACTATACAAAAACAGACATGAAGATCAATGGAACAAATGAGAAGATGTAAACACAACTACCTGCACATTGAACCACCTTATCTTTGGCAAAGGGCCCAAACATGTTCATTAGAAGAAGGATAAACTAATAAATGGTACTCGAAATACTGGCTTTTCTCATGCTGAAAGCATAAAATAGACCCATGCCTATCACCAAGCCCCAAACTACAGTCAAAATACATCAAAGATTTAAATATTAAAACTCAAACACTAAATCTTCTGGAAGACAAAATAGGCAGAAACCTTAAGGACATAGGAGTTGGTAAAGAGTTCATGAACAAAACTCAAACTGCATGGGAAATACTTAAAAAAATAAATAATTGGGATCTCATCTTCTTGAAAAGTATATATGTACACCAAAAGAATTCAATAGGGGCCAGGGAGATGGCTCAGTGGAATAAGCATTTCCCTGACAAGCATAAGGGCCTGAGTTCAAACCCTGGTTCTTCCAAAAAAAAAAAAATTCAACAGAGTAAAAAGAAAACCCATAAGGTAGGAGACAATTATAGCAGACTATCTGTCAGACAAAGGATTCCTATCTAGAACATCTGAATAATTTTTAATAATCGGGCCTCCAAAATTCAATGACACAGTACAAAAATGAACATAAGGAGGGGTGAATATACACTTCACAAATGAGATACAAATGGCAAATCGATATATGAAAAAATGTTCAACGTCATTGGTGATTCAAGAGATGCAAATTAAAACAATGCTGAAATTCCATCTTATGCTGAAAAGAATGGCCATGACTATGAAGTCAACCCATAAAATATCCTGGAGGGGAAAAGGAATCCTTCCGCACTAGTGGTGGGAGTGCAAGCTGGTATTAACATTCTGGAAATCATTAAGGAGATTTCTCAGAAAGATAGGATCCACAGTCCCATTCAAGTTAGCTATTCCCTTCCTAGGTATTTTTCCAAAAGAACTGAAATCATCATATCATAGCGATATATGTGCTCACATGTTTATAGCAGTGCTATTTGTCATAGCTAAATCTTGGAAATAACCCAAATACCCATCAACTGAAGAATGGATATAAAAGATATGGTAATTTTACACAATGGAGTATTATTCAACTATAAAAAAGACAAATTCAAGGTTTTTGTAGATAAATGGAAAAAGCTAGAGACCATATGGGTAAATGAAATAAGTCAAAACCACATGTCAAGCATCGTATTATCTTGCTATTGTGAGAACCTTAAAAAAATCATCAAAATCTAAAAGGCACAATAGACACTGTGAAAGGGAAGGAAATGGTTCAATGGGAAGGAAAAGTTTAGATGAGGAAAAGGATAAATGAAAGAAGGAAAACTCATATGTATATGTGCAGAATAGTTTGGATACTTTACTGTCAATTTCCACTTGCCTTTGTGTGTGTGTGTGTGTGTGTGTGTGTGTGTGTGTGTGTGTGTGTGTATTTTAGGGAAGGGTCTACAGGGTGTTACACTGTCTCACTATTACATCAGACTCATAATGATCCACCTGTTTACAGCCTCCCCAGAGCTGGGATTACAGGCCCATGCCACCACACCTAGTCTTAACTGCTGTATCAATATGCCTCGGGGGTGGGGCCAGCACAGCAGGACCATCCACTTGCCTTTTGAAAGGATCGGTTAACGCTTAAATATTTTTTACTATGATTTTTTTCCTCTTTTGAGTGTCATATAACTTCCTTGTTATTGTTTTGCTTTTTTTAAGTGAGTCTTACACATTTATCTGGTAACCTGAGCAACTAATTTGATGATAGTATTATGTAATACAGCAACCATTGTTGAATTCCTGTTACTTTGTTTAGTGAAATTGTCTATCATTTATAATGCTTTTCTTTCTAGCACTACTTTTTATTTTTTTAAATTTAAAAAAAGAATTAAAAAGTAAACATAAAAAGGGAGGTTTATGCTAATTTTTCTTTTTTTTAAATGTATTTAGTACCAGGTGTACAGGGTCTCACTATGAAGATCAGACTCACAGTGATCCTCCAGTTTTCAGCCTCCCACGTACTGGGATTACAGGTACACAACATCATGCCCTGTATCAGTCACCATCTCAGTAGGCCCCAGGGGTAAGGACAGCAAGGGACTCTGCTTTAATCCATTGAGTGATCTGACTGGCCCTGATGCGAATTGTGATTAGAGGATTTCTTATGCCTGGATCTTATACTCAGAGAAACTACTTTAAAGATTACAACATGCAGTGTGTTGATTTTTGTTAATCTCTTATCATGTTGTTATAAAGTTCTTTTCATTTTCCTGTATTTTAGGAAAGGGTTTATAGGGTGTTCACAGTCTCACTTACTAGATTGAACTCATAGTGATCCTCCGTTTACAGCCTCCCAAGTGCTGGGATTACAGGCACACACCACCACGCCCGGTATTGCTCACCTGTCTCAGCATGCCCCCGGGGGCAGGGCTGGCATGGCAAGCTGGGAAATCGAACCCCTGGCCCTGTGCCTGCTTGCAGGTGCTTCAACCTGCTGAGCTATTTGGCTGCCCCAGCTATAAAATTCTGTTGAACATTTTTTCCATAAACAAGAAGTTAATGCTTACATTTTTTTCTCTCCTTTTTAATTTTTAACAACTTTTTGGACCTATTTTGCATGCCTATATCTTATAATCTGAATGACTAATATGAAGACAATATGCACTATAGCAACCATTGATGAATTATTATTATTTAGTTTACTGAAATTCTGTATAATTTCTAATATTTTATATTTTATTATTTTTAATTCTCTTTTAAAAAGATGCCCCAAGGAGCCTGGGAGATGGCTCAATGGAACAAGCACTTCCCTGGCAAGTACAAGGGCCTGAGTTCAATCCCAGGTTCTGAAAAAAAATAAAAAAAAGATACCGCTAAATAATAAAAAACAAACCCAATAGCTGTTAGATGACACATAGAAGACTAACCTAAGGATAAGGGAAATAAATGAAAAATCAGGAGACCGGACAAATGACATTTAAAAAGAACTATTTATGGAACTAATGGCTGAAAACTTCCAAAAAACAAAAAGGTTTGTTTTTGTCACTATGCCACATCATACTCAAAATGCCAGAATCCCACAGAAAAAAATTAAATGTAGTAGAGAAAGGCAATGAGTCACTTGTAAACATAAACCATTAGAATTAGAATTACACCTGACTTTTTACACAAACCTTAAAGGTCAGGAGAATTTGTATATAAGTGTCTCTTGCAAAACCTTCCTTCAAAATTGATGGTGAAATGAGATATTTCCATAACAAGATGCATCTCAAGAAATACATGACCACAAAACTAAATGCTAAAAAATATTTTCAAAGATACCCTAGAAAAAGACAATGAAACCAAATTGCCAACAAGTCAAGAAAAAAAAAAAAAATGAATACACTTGGTTGGACAAGCAGATAAGCCAAAGGATATAAAATAAATAAATGAATCAATAATAGAAAAATAGTACAATGACATGAGGAAGTGATTATATTTCAAAAATAACTCTCAAAGTTAATGATCTCAAATCCCAAATAAAAATATCCTGATTGGAGAAAGGAAGCAAGAAAGAAGACCAATGATATGCAATATAAAAGAAAGATACTACTTTAAAAAATCTCAGTTTAGAAATGAAATGATAAAAACAACATTCTATGTAACAGAAATCTGAAAAAATCAGAAGTACCTATCTCAATTTTAGACAAAATGGACTTCAAGCCAAGACTTATCAGAAGCAACAACCAAAGATCTGACGAGATAACTCAGTGGGCTAAGTGCCTGCTTTGGCAAGCGCAGGGATCAGGGTTCAATCCCATCCACATGTAGCACCGGCCTCACCCCTGGGCCACGCTGAGCCGAGACCAAGCTGGGCATGGTGGTGCAAGCCTGTAACCCAGCACTAGGTAGGCTGAAATCAGGAGGATTGCTATGAGTCTGAGCTGTGTAGTGAGATACTGTAACAAATACATAAAAACGAAAGAAAGAAAGAAAGAAAGAAAGAAAGAAAGAAAGAAAGAAAGAAAGAAAGAAAGAAAGAAAGAAAGAAAAGAACAACACAGAACCAATGGGGGACCTCATTGTCCCACTATCAAAACGGACATATAAACTAAAAAAAGTTGATGAATCACTAACATAATAATGATAAATATTTTATTATTTAATTATAATAAAATATCAGAGTTTAACAAAGCAGAGTTTCAAGAAATGGACTTAATATTTATCTACAGAGAGTTGAATCTGTTAACAGCAGACTATATATTTTGAGCTGCACATGTGACTTTCTCTAAACTAGGACACATGTTAGCCCATAAAGCATGCTTAAGTTAATTCTAAAGAATTAAATTTATATAAAGCACATTATTAGATTAACATGCAATGAAACTAGAAACCAATGTCAAAGACACAAAAAAAAACTCTGCAAACACATGGAAATTAACATTCTCTTGAGTAATAAGTGGATTGCAAGTTAAAAAATCAAATTAGTTCTTTTTATCAAAGAGTAATCCCAATACAACATACCAGAACCTACATGACACCTTGAAAACATGCCTAAGAAAGACTTTTATTGTGGATTAAACCCATGTAAGAATAATAGAGTAGGGCCACTGAGATAGCTGAGCAGTCTACAGAGCCTGCTTAGGCAACCTTAGGCAGCTGCAGGGGACCACAGTTTGATCTCTAGTACCACGTGCCATGCCAGCCTTGCCCTCAGTGTGGGCTGAGCCAGCCAAAAAAAAGAAAGAAAAATGGAATAAGCTGGATGTAGTGGGGCATGTTTGAAATACCTGTCCTGTGGACACTAAACCATGATAATTCACACAAGTTCAAAGGAGGCCTTGGCTACATAGTTTAACTTAAGCCGGAACTACATAGTAAGATCCTACCTCAAAAAGAGAGAGAGAGAGAGAGAGAGAGAGAGAGAGAGAGAGAGAGAGAGAGAGAGAGAGAAATAAAGAAAGTTAAAGGAAAGAAAGAAAAATAATGTGCTCAAATAATCTGAAAGTCTGGGAAATACAACAATTCATACCAAATTTAGTACAAGTAAAGAAATTATAAGAATTAAGCAGAAAGTAATAAAACTGAGAAAAAACTAACCAATGAAGATGAGTGTTTTTTGAATGATTAAACAAAATACAAAAATACTTAGCTAATCTTACCAAAATAAGAAAAGAAAAGACTCAAATTTATGCAGCTTGACATGATAAGAAAGGCATTATTTTATTTTTAAGCTCCATTTCACAGAACACTTGAACTTTAGGTAAATTCACTCCTCACAATTTACCTCTTAATTAAACTTAAAACCCACAAAGGAGAACAAATCACTAACTTAAGGAGTAGTCAGAACTGAAAACATCTTACCATAGTGATATTCATGCACCCATGTTTATAGCAGCACAATTTGTCATAGCCAAATTGTGGAAGCAATCAAAATGCCCATTACCTGCGGAATGGATGAAAAAGATGTGGTACTCATAGTATGGAGTATTACTCAGCTATAAAGAAAGGAAAACTTGCTTTTGGTTCTGGAAAGCCATGTCATGGCAGGACTTACAGCCCTTCAACTCCCGATGATTGAAAATATAATTTAGTGTCCTCATTTTCGCCATGGGTTGCATGGAAAGTGGTAGATTGGAATCAGCTTGATGGGATTCCAATAATGTAACGTTGGGATTACAAATATTGGTTTCTTGAACTGAGACGAGGACCAGGAGGTGTCTCCTACATACCTCGTGGCCCAAGTCCCACACAACTCAGACTGTGAGTGAGAAGACCAGGCCCACAATGCCGGAGAGACAGTTCCCAGTGGTCCCAGGTCCCACCACGTGGCCCAACTCCCAGTGCAGCTCGGCCTGTCAGAGAGCCCCAGGGGTCAGTGCTATACAAAATGACAAACACAAGGAGAAAAATGCAATCTCAAGCCTCGAGTCCACCATTAAGTACACAGGACACTAGCTCAGCTGAAAGGAATGAATTAACAAATATGGAAGCAAAGGAACAACAGCAGAAAGGTACAGAGGAACTCAGAGGAAAAATAATTCTTCAAATTAAAAAACAAATATATGAATACATAGCATCTGAAATAAAGAATCAAATGCAGAAACATGAGAGTGAAAACCAATGATCACCCAGAACGAGTTTCAGATATTGAAGACGCTGGTGCAGCTAGTGAAAAGGTGAGAAAGGATCTCTTAAAAACAACGAGGATGCAGGAAAAAATAATCCATCACCTTCAAGATGAAGCCAGGATGAACAATGTGAGATTAATTGCTATCAATGACAATGAAGGAGTCAATACAAATGACATAAAAAGAATCTGGGGAGAAGTAATCACAGAAAACTTCCCAAACATGAGGAAACAATCCAATACTCAGGTAACCGAAGTACACAGAACACCAAATAACTTCAACTAAGTAAAAACACACCGAGACATATAATAGTCAAGATCCCAGAAATCCAACACAAAAATAATATACTGAAAGCTGCTAGAGAGAAGAAGCAGATCACATTCAAAGGAAAACCCATCAGAATTGCAGCTGACTTCTCTACACAAACCACAAAGGCAAGGAGAGCATGAAGCAGAGTTCTTCAAGTACTATAAGAAAACAAATTCCAGCCCAGACTATTATATCTTGCAAAACTCTCTTTCAAGTTTGACGGAGAAGTGAAATGCTTCCATGACAAAGAACAACTAAACAATTTCATGATGACAAAGCCATCCCTACACATGCTGCTGAAAGATGTTCTAGAGAGAGACAACAATGACCAGAACTCCACGAATGAGAACAGAAGGAACCCACTAAACAGGACAGACAATTAAACACAAGATACAAAGGAGTAACCAACAAAAAGTAAATATCATGACAAACATAAGTCAACACATTTCAATTATAACCATCAGTGTAAATGGACTCAATTCACCAATTGAGAGAAATAGACTGGCACACTGGATTAGGAAACAAAATCCAACAATATTCTATATACAAGAAACACACTTAACTCAAAAGGACATTCATAGGCTTAAAGTCAATGGATTGAAAACAATACTACATGGTCCAGCACCTCAGAGAAAAGCAGGAGTAGGAATTCTGTTCTTAGGCAGTCTCAATTTCAAATCAAGAAGGATCAAACGACACAAAGAAGGCCACTGGCCTTGTGGCTCTTCTATTTCTTCAATTTCTTTGAATAACTCCCTATGGTTGCAGAATGCTGGACTGTGTTGGATTGTGGTGTCGAGTTCAAGAACCTAAGGTAGTTGAATGTCAATGGAGTGCCCACTTTTGACAGGTGTAGACAAAGGAAGGGTTGTAGAAAGAAAAAATCAGGATGTGTGTGTATAGACAGTACAGTTGGGATAGATAACGCTGTGCTT
>PVKA01045064.1:0-15768 GCA_004027165.1 Ctenomys sociabilis
ACAGCTACCCTCTCTTAATTTACTGATAAGAGACATATGGTATAATAATGTCTCTAAGTATAATATCATGTATGCACCTTCTATGATACCAAAACATTATGAAAACAGTTTGCAATGTATTAATTTATCAAATCCATCTTGTCAAGGTATCTTAAAACTGTCTCATTGATATTTGTACTTCAATAAAACAAAAATAAAAAAAAACTTCTAATGAGATATTATATAAAATGGGATCCTAGTAGACAAATTTACAGACAGACAAATGAAACACAAACATGTAGAAATTAGCAGTAAAAGGAGAGATTCGTGGTACTGACACATTTAATTATTCATAGTTGTCAAGGAAAACAAACCTCAGCCTTAGAACATACATTATATAAATTCAATCAGATTAACACAGTAAATACAAATACATGAAGTAAATCACAAGAACATGTAGATATAAATTTAGCATCTGAAAAGAAAGAAATTTGTAACAATGGATGAAATCAAAACATTCAACCATTTTGATAGTGTAGAACCTATTTAAACTACAAATAAAATGAAAGTCAAACAAATTAAAATACATTACATGACAGTTGGATATGCTTAGCATAAGAATTCATATGAAAATATTAAAATTTGGTCAGCAAAAAAAAGGGCAAAGAATCTGAGCAGATAATGCAGAGCAAAAAAAGCCTAAATAACAAGTTGATGACAAAAAATGATAAGGTTCGTTACTACTGAAATAAATATGTATGATAAAACAAGCTGTCTCTTTTTCCTATCAAAAGAGAAGCAAAAATTTTAAAATATAATACTCAATGATAATAAACTTTGAAGTAAACAAGTTGGAAATATGCTTCAAAAGTCTCTAAAACTATTCAATCTCTTTGACCCAGTCATATTTCTAGAAATGTACTTAAAATAATCCTGGATTTGTGATCTAAAGGCCCACAGCAGATAAGAAGGTGATGACATCTACAGGTCCTTCCAAGGAAAGAGGGGACCTATCTGGTTGGGGAAGGCATCAGACACTCTCTGTAGTCCTTGCTTCTTTTCACCTCTTCCTCTTGGAAAGTATCTGCCTTCCTACGAGAGGGTACCTTTAAGTCTGTGCTACAAAAACATGGGGAGGGGTCTGACCCCCGCTCAGCAAAAATAGAATAACATAGCTATGATGATGAAAATAACAGATTTAATCAACATTTGTTTATGTACAGGACAAAATCTTGTGCAGAGTCTAAAAACAGTGTCCTTTAAGAATACAGAATAGGAGCGTTATTTAAGATCAGATGAGTGAATGCCTTAAAAATAGTATATAAATACATGCCTCTATAAACTGAGACTAGAAGAGAGTACTTCAAAGGGCTAAGATCTATCTCTGGGTGTTGAGGTTATGAGTAACACTTATTTTCTGCCTTTTTAAATTATATAAATTCTCTACAATATATTTGTACCTCTTGTATAATCAGAAGAAACATTTGTGTTATTTTTGAAGAAAGTAGAATCTCAGAGGTCACAGTGACTTTGCCATTTGTCCTCTGTGCATCTGGAGAAATAAATTCTTTGATTTTGGCCCAGGGCTCTTTGAACATATGAGTGCAAACCTGGGCAAGGTTTATTCCGGGACAATTCAGCACAATTGTTCCTCATCGTGGAGTCTCACCACTCTCAAACCTTTTGTCCTTGAGCAGGGTCAGTGCGTCTTCCTTCTACCTACTTAGCCAAGCAACAGTGAGTGAGAATAGTGTGTGTGTGTGTGTGGTGCTGTGGTCAGCATCACACGTGCAGGAAACATGATTCTCACCCTCAAAGGCGTGTTCAATAGCAGGAAGGCAAGTGAAAACAAAGACGACAGCACCATGCAAGAACACGGCACTCAAAGCATGCATGGAGCCCTGAAGGGAAAATGAGGAACCAGAATAAAGCCTCTCTGGAAAATTCAGAGACCTAGATAGCATTTGATTTTTGTCAGGAAGGATGAAAAGCCTTGTGAGTGGAGCAAGTGGGTGGGATATTCTAAGTACAGCACTAGGAGAAAGGGAGGGAGGAAAGAAGACGGGTAGGGTAAGGAATATGTTACTACTGAAATCCTAAAAATTGGAAAGGGTGTAGGAGGATGTACCAGTTAGGATTCTCTGGTCATAAATCACAGAAATTGATTCTAACTAAGGAAGAAAGGGAGCTTGCCGGAGAATGTAGGGCAGCTGTAAAAAGCACGCGAAGGTTAAAGGCCAGTGATGCTGCCGCAAGGAAGCTAGACTGGTCTTAGCTGGAAGCTGCTACAGGATGATCACCTGCCCTCAGTCAGGTGTTGTCTCTGGATGCATGAATTCCATGGGTGGAGCACATTAGAAGTGGAGGATAACTCACATAACCACCCCTAGGCTAGAGGAGGGGGCACACTGATTGACACGACAGGGTGTTCCATTGGGCTGGAAAAACCTTCTCAGTGCCAAACCGGGCACTCTTCACTCAAAACGGTGATTCTCAACAAGAAGCCATTTCAAAATTCCTGCAGATATTTTTGTTTTTCACAAGTTGGGCTGGGGAGAGGTGCTACTGTCCCCTGATAGGCAGAAGCTAGGGTTTTCCTAGTCATCCATCCCAAAATGCTCAGTACAGCCCCCGAAGATGAACTGCGTAGGCCTGGGGTTGATAGCTAGTGATCCTATACTGTAAGTATGTGTAAGAGATGTGGTAAGTGCAGCCGGCATGATCATGTTAGTGCACATGATGGCACTCTGCTCGCCAAACTCAAGGCAATGTTCTCCATTTGGAAGTAGCTACTTGGAACATTTTTGTTTGTTTATTCATCGTCCAACACTAATCAGTCTTCTTCATTAAGGACAAGGCCACACCTGTCTAGTTTACCCCGCATTCCAGTGCTTAGAAGGGTGCCCTGCACATAGTTCAGGTTCAGTTAGTACTTGGAAGACTAACAAGAAAGCAAATATATGACTCGATGAATGGATGAGAGATACAGATAAACCTAGCTAGAGTAACACATCAGCGAATTCATAGGTGAAATGAAAGGGTAGAGTTTTAAAGAACATAATATTTTACATATTCCCAAAGATTGTAAAGGTTGCTGTCAGAGTCTGACTATAAAATACCCCAAATTCAGCAAGTATTTGGACAAAGAAAATCCAAAGGATGTAAGTCTGTGATCCAGGTGTTTCACAAAGTCTGGTGACTGCTTGCTCAATGCAGTCTCAGGCTAGGATCTGTAGAACATGCAGAGAGGAGGAGTAACTGTGTGCCAGATGTGGTCGTTGTCTATGAGGATGAAGATAAAACATTTCAATAACTATACATTATGAGGGGCTGGAAAGCACAGCACATCAATGATCTATTCAAGAAATACATTATTGCGTGCCTGGGCACACTACTAGATGCAGAACATAAATTAGTTAAAAAGGCAAACCCATTTTTTACCTATATTTAAGATTTATTGGAGGAGACAGATAATAAATAAATTCACAAAGAAATATGTAATTATAAATTATGAAAAGTGCTATTAATAAAACAGTCAGGATACAAACAAGTTTTTAAAATCAAGGTGGGGTGACTAACTTAAGAGGGATGATGCAGTTCTCTCAAAGAATGATATTTAAGCCAGGTGTGAAGAAGAAATAGGAAACCGTCATGGTAAGAATAAAGAAAAGAACATAGTCAAGAATGGTGCACACCTGTAATTCTAGCATCCTGAGAGGCTGAGGTGGGAGGATTACAACTTCAAGCCCCACCTATTCAATTTAGTGGCTTAGTGGGACACTATCTCAAAATAAGAACTAAACTGAACATGGTGGCACACACCTGTAATCCCAACATTTGAGAGGCTGAGGCAAGGGGGTTTCTGTGAGTTCTAGGTCAGCCTGGGCTACAAGTGAGTTCAAGGCTAGCCTAAACTACACAGTGAGACCCTGGATAGATAGATAGATGGATAGATAGATAGATAGATAGATAGATAGATAGATAGATAGATAGATAGATAGATAGATAAAGGCTGGGATGTGTCTCATTGTGAAAACACTGGGTTGAGTCCCTCAGTCCCCTGTATGGAAAATAGAAAAATGAGAAAAAAAAGGAAGAGAGGAGAGAGAGAGAGAGAGAGAGAGAGAGAGAGAGAGAGAGAGAGAGAGAGAGAGAGAGAGAGAAAGAATCTCAGGTAATGGAATGATAAAGCAAAAGCCTTGAGTCAGGAAAAGCTTGTTGCATTTGAAAGTCTTAACGGGGTCTGTTTGGTTGTCACATAAAGCATAATACAGGAAGTGACATGTCACAAAAATTGAGATATGGTCAATATTTAGAACACACTAGGTTTGATAAGCACAGTACACATTTGGCCTTTGTTTTTTGGTTATTTATGGTTGAATAATAGATGACATAAAAACGTGATGGTTTGTTACTTGTCAGAATTCAGTAAATTGCCTGGGCAGTTGTTTTGCTAGCAATTCCTGGGTGTACTGAATGGAGCTGGAGTGTCGCAGGCCTGGCTGGGGGTGGCGCACTTAGTATGGCTGCTGACTGCTAGAAGGCAGCAAGGTTTTGCCCATTGGAGGGCAAAACCAGAAAGTTCAGATCTCCTCGTGCCCAGCTCTGAATGTTGTGTGGCACCGTCACCTGTAGATCCAGTATGTCACATAGCCAGCCTTCTTGATGGGAGGAGTGACCAAATAAACAGTGTGGGGTGTACTTTACCTACCACACTGTTCTGTTTTTCAATCACTGTTTTGTTTTTAATGCAATAAAATGTCGTTGAGGTTTTAAAACACATATGTTCACATAATAAAATTTAAGATTTTCAAATCGTTATACTAAATCTACTCTGAGGTAAATGACATGTTGGAAAGAACCCACAAGAACATAAACAGAAAAGTTAAATTAGAATGAAGCCATAAAAACCAAGCACAATATAAATTATCGGAAGGAAACAAACCACTCTCTATGGTGGTGTAGAAGCTGTAAACAAATACCTGTGAAATTATAAAATCATGTAATGAATTTTCAGAAGTAGGCTAGCTTGCAAAATGCACATTGGCCTTAGAATCCAACATATTCACACTTGAAACTTCAGTGGAGAGCTCTACATTTAGCGATCGAAGTTTTCATGAATCAACAAACTTTATTTGCTTCCCTCCTTTCTCCTACCCAGGTTTCAGAAAGATCAGTAGGTTTCATTAAGATACAAAAGAAGATATGGGGTAGGCAGAAAGCAAATACTGTGCATCTGCTATTTGCCCCAAATGATTGATGATCCTTTTGGGTGAGGTTTCCAATGCCCATGTGCTCTCTAGACAGAAAAAGGCCCCACATGGAAAACTCAGACCAGCATTACTCTTCAGGCTTCTGGGAATACTGCTCCAAGCCAAGCCAAAAATAATCCCATTAGTCACATTTGAAGTGCAAAGCAGAGACAAAAAGAAATCAAAATTAATTTCAATACTTACAGTGACAGCAGCAATTAAGGTGACAAGATTATGGAAATCATTGCCATCGTTGGAGATATTTGGCTAACGGGGAAAATAAGCAGTAATACAGAAGAAGCCAGAGGGACACGAGCGTGGTGTGAGGAAGCCCACTGTTCCCACATGGGCCAACAATCCTTAGGCAATTACAAATGGGACTTTCTCCATGCAATAATAATGTATTCTGTGTCTACTCTATAGCAGGATCTTGAAATAATTATCCCTAGACTTCACGTTAGTTCTATAAGTGATATTATATTATCATTCTTTCTGGTAAGTCAAAGAAAATGAGTTTTAGAAAGATTAAATATATTACCGAAGTCCACTGAAGAAAGCTGTCAGAACCAAGACTTGAATGAGGGTCTTCCTTGACTAGCCCAGGCACCACTGCATTATCTCTGTGGAGAGAGTTCCCAGTCTGAGAAGCAGGCCAGATCTTGCATTCTTCCTCTTGATTTGTGGCTATGCATTGAGAAGTAGAGAAATCTGGATGCATCTTGAATGTTCCACGAATTGCCCATTTTTGATTTATTTTCTTTGTGGTTTGTGCCTACTGGGAATGTTTACTAAAAAAATACTCCAGTGTGGTTAACTGAAAAAGACCAAAGCACAAGAGAGGAGCACCCTGTTCTGAAATCTCTGAAAAGATAAATTGCATCTAGCTGTGCAGAATGATAAAAACAATCATTAGCATCAAGTGGGCCTAGCATACAGAAATGCAAGCAGTGCTAAGCAGCTTTCTGTGGTGCTGTCTTCTAGTCCCCTTCCCTGTGCACTTTGTATATTCTTATTGGTCACATCCATGGAGACCTGGGGACATGGAGGAGGTAACCTGGTGTGGAGGAAGCTTACTTTCATCAGTATGACAACAAATGAGTATTCTCAGTGAATCTCATCCCTCAGCCCAAATCTGGGTAAATCTGAAGGGATTTAGATCAAAGAAAGAGGAATAAATACTGAGAATCTTGCTGTGTATGGCTCGGGGCAAATAAACAATAACAACGACAACAATGCAGACAACATCAGCTGCTAAAATGTGAAGTATCTTACAGTTTCCAAATTTTGATTTTTGGGACAGCTGTCTTCTTTTCTGAGGTTCTTTGTGGAAACTCAGAAAAAGCAGAGAGCCAGTAACTGGTTTGGGAAGTGTTATTAAACTCCTGAGGTGGAGAAGATCCTCTGGTGAGAGGACGGCCTGGCATCAGCTTTGTCCTTCTGTAGCACGCTGTTATTTGGCTCCATGTCCATTGTAGAAAGTCTTGTCCCCCATGCCTGTGGGAGGGCAGACAGGTATTTGGTCCACCTTTCTCAGAGGCACTAGCACTTTCTAAAATGTCATGCATGATCAACAGCATCTCCATGTGCTTGCCCACTGCCTAAGTATTGAACAGTGTAAGTCATCCATGCATATATTCCAGTTCTTTTTTTTATGAGTCCAATCTGTTTTTCCCCATAATTTTATTGAAAAACAAGTTGCTATGATACAATTTCAAATCAAATTAGTAGAACAGTTTCAATAATTAATACATTGTATATTGTTTTCTTAGTGGTTATTTGTTGTACAAGTTGCAGACATGATATTCTATTTACAAACACTATAAAAACAGATCCCTCTATTCATTGGAGAGAATGTAGCTGTATATCTGTCTTAATTATTTTGAATCTACAGATACAAAATGGTCATTCATTTGTATATCCTTTTTTGTTTAGTTTTGTCATTTAAATATTATACGTGTGTGAATTCAGCAAAATATTCCAAAATAGTCCAGTTGTCCATAATAGTATTGGGTTTTCCATATGTCTGGCAACATCAGAAGTTGTTTACTTGAGTCTTTTACAGCTCAGCATAATAATATGGCTTTACTTCTTATACTTTATTTTCATACTTTTCTGCTGGATGGTTAAGACCAAGATAAAGCAAGAGCTATGTAACAAAAGTTATAGCTTTTGTGTCTAATTAGGGTCATTCAAATCCCCTCAGGATTTATCCTGAGACCTTCCACTGTAGTTTGTAGATCCTTTTTCTGTGTCAGCCATGTGGATGACTCATGGTCATTGCTTGACCAATTTGCTCTCTGTGAAAGCCTGAGAGAAAGTTTTCATAGGCACACTCTGCATCATCAATCACTTTCTCTGTGGCAACATAATCTCCTTGATCAGAAAATTTGGGACACAACTGAGTTGCATGGTGTCACAGTACAGGTTCTCATATGTCCTGAGTCTTAATTGACCTTGAAAGGTAAGGGCCAATGTGATGGCTGTCCTTGCAACCCTCCTTTTTCTCTAATTTTTGGTCTGCAAACTTAGGTTGTTAACATTCCAGAAGACCAAGCTTATTGATATCCCAGTTCTCTTAGAGCTGCAAAGACCTGTGGTGAAGATATGGGAATATTGTAGTCACCCTGATGTCATTGGACATAGTACCCAATGCATACAATTCAGAAGCCTGTTTTTAAAAGAAAAAAATAACAAGAACAAACACAGAAACAAAGCAACATAAAACAATACAAGTGGTTTATTTGGCTCCTGTCATTTTAGAAAATTCAGAATGCAGTCTGCTGGCTCCAAGGAAGAAATGCCATGGAGGAAGGATTTGGCAGATGAAAGCTGCTCAGACCACAGCAGCCACGAAGTAAAAAAAGAAAGCAGGGAGGGGCAAGGAATGCACTATTGGTGATCTACCTCCAGCCAGCTTTCTGACAGCGAGTAAGCTATAGTGCCCACCGATAATATCCTTCCTCATCACTCCTATTAAGCTGTTATTCCCATTTCAATCGTGAGAACATTGAGACTCAGACAGAGAAAGCTATTTGCTAATTACCTTCCACACACATGAAAATTTGGGGAGACATTTTAGATGCAACCATAACAGGGAGATTATCAGTGATTTCTAATGAAGTAACTGAACTCCAGACAGAATAAACAGCAAGTATGTAAATTTCTGAAGATTCAAGCCACTCTTCCATAAATATCAACCATCACCTCCATAACTGAGAGAATGGATGTTTGTTCAGTTCATGTTTCATTCACTTATTCACCCACGTGTGCACTCAGTAACTACTTACCACGCATCTGCTGTGCGCCAGTCAGTTTGGAGTGCTTGGGGATAACTACGAAGAGCAACAAGCAGACATAAGATCTCTGGCTTCCTACAGCTTACATTCCAACAGTGACTTGCAGGGGGTGTGGGGAAAATTAGAGGGTAAATCATATAATACGTTTAGAAGTGAAAATTGTAAGAAGCAACAGAAGGGCGATGGATGATGTTGAGGAGAACTGGTGCAGGTTTTTCAATAGGAGGTTCTCATGGAGGAGGTACCTAAGTAAAGGGCCTGATGGGATTAGAGATGTGGAGATCACAGGAATTGGGGCAGTCACCTGAGATCCTTATGTCAGGAGCATGCCTGGCAGGTATAAGACAAACCAAGGAGGACAGAATAGAACATACAGTCAGAGAACTTCTAGGGGAGGGAAGTGGATCTCAAGCCACTTAAACATAGCTTGCTTGAGATTCCAAGGCACACCTAGATTTCAAGTAAAAGCTCACTCTAGCTGTTGTTTTGTATGTTAGGCCCAACTATAATATTCATCCTCATCACTCCTATTAAGCTGTTAGTCCCATTTCAATCATGAGAACATTGAGACTCAGATAGAGAAAGCAATTTGCGACTGTCAAGGCCCCTTAAATGGAAATGAACAGAGACAGGATCCTAGCAGGAAGTTACTGACCTGATGTGATTAGAGGGATCTTATGACCTCAGATGTCTACCCTGTTGTACCTGGTACTGTGTTTTGCACCTTTATTTTCTGTCCTTTAGCAGTAGCAGCCCCTGGAACAGTGGTTGGTTAGCATTAGTGCACAGAAGAGCCACCTGGCACTCTTGTTAAAGATGCAGTTGCCAGCCTCACCCTGATTATGGAAGCCTGAAAGGCCCACCCATTAGTATTTTAATGAGGACTCCTGGTGATTCCTATGTCAGTAATCCCTGGAAAATGCTTTAGAGAAATCCTGCTGTTAGAGTTAAAACTCTGAGTGGGGTTGAATGTACCAGATGCTTCTTTCTGAGAGAACAAATCACACAGAGTGAGGAGACAGCTGTATGAACACTGCCAACCTTGATTCAGGTCAGGCCTATCCCTATGTATCAAATCAGTGCTAATCAGAGGCCAGGGCAGGTACTCAAGTCTGAGGATTTTAAGGCTATGAATACAGGAAAACATCCTTCTTTATGTAGTCCAGCTCAATTAAATATTCTTCTTCAAATTGTCTCTTAGAAGGTCACAGCATTTTAACAATATTTACTCTTTTCTAATTGCAAGCATGCTTATGGTGAAACTTACCACTATGCATGAAGGAAAACTTATTGGCTTTGAGTTTTCTTCTAGGGTAATACGATACAGTGGGATGGGTTTGGTTTTTTGAATCACATAGATATGTATTTAAATCTCAGCTTATTCAGTAATTAGCATAAATTTAGTGTCTTTCTAGCTGAAATTTCTTCTTCTTCTCTCTCTCTGTTTCTTTTGCTTTTACATATAAAACAACACACACATATGTATATCCATAAACTCTGAGCCTTTGTTTTCTGTTTTGCAGAGATAAAAATATCTACCTCTCAGGATTACATAATGGATGCTTAATAAATTACCTTACACCTGCCATCGTTCAACTTTGATTGTGTTTATTTTTCCACTTGACATTCTATAATGAGCATTTTCCATGTGTCATTAACTACTCTTCAGAAACATGACTTAATGGCTGCATCATATGCCATCACTTAATGAACCATGCTTTATTTAACTGTTCTGCTCTTATTGAGCTTTGAAATGTTTTCTAATATTTTGTTATTCAAAATAATATTAATATCTAACTCTTCCTGCTTTTTATCCCCTTAGATTAGACTTCCAAAGGGCTAGGACAAATTAAAAAAAAAAAAACTTGTAGGGTTTTTTATGTATTCTGACAAATGATATTTTCTAGTTGTTGGGGTGATGTATGCTTCCAATACCATCACCAGCATTAAAAATAATTCAAAATTTAATGCTATGTCAGAGATTTATGTGTGTAATGGATGGGAGTAGTGAAGAGCAAAGATAACATCCAGGATAAACTTCAAAAACCACCAAGTCTTTTCGGTGGATACAGGGCAATGACTAAGGGCTAAAAATTTTTCAAGGGGAGAGACTTCAAAATGTTGATACATTTTTCTTACTTGCTAAAACCCTTTCATTGGGGAGAAGCAGAATTTCTCATTGGCAAGTTTCTAATATTAGTCCATATCTTGAAAAACTTCCCTGCTTCTGGTCTCTATCGCTCAATTCCAATCATCCTGAAGGGGACTGGTAATTGTGGCAATTGCGCAAAATGACTGCTACCTGCAGAGGCAATCACTTCCATCTCCTGCAGAACTGATGAGCAATTCATTATCAAGGATGTAATTGCTATAAACCTGGGAGGGAAAAGGATTTCTGGTATGATTTCCAGGATTTTCTACATTCAACCCTCCGTGGCTCCAAATTAGCTTTCATGAATAGGAGTCTGAAATCAGACTGGGGCAGGAGGGTAAGTACACAATGGAGTGTGTAGTGGAAATATTTGCATAACCTGTATGGAGCTTGATGTTACCTTGAAACGAGAACTGAATCCACAAGTGGGGCAGAATCTAGTAGAATATGGTAATCCTGGCAGCAAGCCTGTATGTGACAGCAAGCCTGAGTTGCTCACTGCTAAAGCATGTGCTTTGATTCAGTCTATCCACTGTTATGGTTTGTATCTAGTTGTCCCCTTAAAGCCTCATGTCAATCATGGGCGATAGCAGATGAAAAGCTGTGCATAGCTCAAGGGTTGGGGCCAGAGGACCAAGGCGGGGCTTGAGGGGCAAGGCCAGAGAGCTAGAACCCTTAAACTGACAGAGTGCTTCCTCCCTACCCCCAGGCCTGGTGGCCTCTGTTGGAGGTATGGAGCGGATCATCCTGGCTACCGCAGCACCCCAGCATCTCTTTCAGACCCTGTAGCGTGGAACAGCAGTGTCTCAAGGTCTTGCCTTGTAATTCAGGCTGCTTAAACTATGAAACCTCCAGTAACTGTAAGCTACATAAATCTTTCCTTCCCTAAGACTGAGTGTCAGGTATTTGTCCCAGCAAGGACAGAAGAGTCCTTGAAACACCATCCTAAGCAAGAAATGTGGTATAAAAATATTGTGTGCTAAGGGCTACAATGAAGCAGTGTGGTTCTGTGCTTCGAGTTCAAAATGCTGACGTCACACTCCTTGGACTCAAAGCCTGACTCAGTTACCCAGTTCTAATGTGGTGGACCTGAATAAGGAAGCCATGTCCCATTTTAATTCTCAGTAGGAATAATATGTCAGTGACATTGCCTGCCCCACACTTCTCCATCGAAGATTTTCTTTGACTATCCATGTGACATCTCTACTTATTTTAATAAGTAGAGGGCAGTAATGTCATTATTACTAAGATGTTTTAAAATTTCATTTGCTGAATTTGAATTTCCCCATTAACCTGAAAAATTTATGTCATGAAGAACTATCTTTTTTTAAATTTTATTGAGAAAGAAATAGCAATGGGACAGTTTCAAAACAGCTTAGTAGGATAGTTCCAATAATTAATACATTGCAAGTTGTTGTCTTCATAGTAGTTATTCATGGTACAAGATGTAGACATATCTTGTCTAAACACTAGTAGTACAAATCTTTCTTCAGAATTATCTCTTTTAATTATTAGATCTCCCCTTACAGACTTTTGTCTAAAAAGATTACAGTGGGAAAAGGATGAATACCATTTACCAATGAACCACTAAAAACAGAAGTAGTGGCATTTAAACCTCTGCAATTACTATTTTTTTAAAGTATGGTATCCATGTTTCCTATTTTTCTGTGATATTGTTATGAGCTAATATTCATAATCTGGTTGTCTTTTTACTATCCATGTGAATTAGGGCAAGTGATCTCTCTAAGTCTTATTTTCTTTATGTAGAAAACAGAGATAAAAATAGTTCCTATCTCACTTCCCCATAAAACATAATTTTAATGCCCTACAGTACATAATATGACACAGTACAGACAAAATAATGCTGGATCTTTATTATTTATTGATTTTTAAAAATCTGATGCTTATTTAGACAAGTTATTTTCCAAGGCCACAAAGATAATTAGTTTCCTGATAAACTGAGATTTAAATCCACATCTGTGTGATTCTAAATGTCAAATTCATTCTACCATATCATGTTGACAAACTGTACTATTGTTTCAATGACTCATTGATTCTCATAAACTTATCAAACAAAATTACAGCTGAAAAACAGATTTTCTGATTAGTTTGTGAGGACCAGTGATTCCACCTTGTGCTTAAACAGCACCTTTTTTTCCCCCACTCAAAATGAGTGGATGATAGTGGTCTCCTTGCACAGTTATTATAAATAATTATTGGAAGATAATGTTCTCTTAATTTTTTTTATTTTATCATCCAGCCTAAAATGATAAAGAATGTGTTAGGTAATCTGTAATACTTATTGTGGATAAAAGTAAATGTTCTGTTAAGGTATTTTTATATTGAAAAACAATTTAGAACTTATTATCTATGCAAAGACTTTGTCATTTGTATACAAATAATGAAATAATGGGGACCGAATTTATCTTCCTATTTGAAACAGCTGGGGGAATAAATGAAATGTACATTTTTCAGATGATGAACATAAGGGAATACAAGTCTGTCCTCCCTTCAAGAAAAGAACTAAATCAGATAAGCCTCATAAATTGTCCCAACTTACAACTAGACAGAGTTTTCAAGTCATAGGAGGGGATCTCAATAAAAGGTCAAAAGTAGCTCTGAATCAAGATGCTGTTGGAAGTTCAGAGAGATCAACTTTCCTAGAATTCACAGGGAAGAGTACTGGAGAGAAGAAGGTAGGGAAAGCAAGAGACAGAGGCAGACAGAGACCTGAAGATTCACCTCAAGTCCAAGGCCAAGTACTGACCTTCATTGTAGTGAGTGAGAAAAATATGCAAGGATCAGGGAGTAGACCCTCTGACAGTGCAGAGGAAACCCTTCCAGAACTCACAGAGCTGGATGACTTCCAATCTCTACTAGTCAGAGCAGAAAATTTCATAGAATTCATGTTATTTGATAGAATATCTCAAATAGTATTACCCTGAAAGTGAGGTAAGAGTAGCCCAGGACTAAATCTTAGTCTGGTGCCCCTAACCCCCCTAACAAAGATGAGAAATAAGCTTCAAGGGGCTCACAATGTTTCCATGTAATGTAAAGGAATATCAGTAAAAAACTTAAGACAATTTTTTAAAAAAGTACAAACATTCAATAGCTAACAGGCTAAAATCACCAGGTCTATATCTAAACAAAAATTATCAAGAATGCAAAAACGGAGGACAGAACAACTCATAACGAGGATCACAAAAAAAAAATCAATCAAAACAGATAGAGAAATGACAAACGTGCCAGAACTAGACAAAGATAATAAACAGTATTACAAGTATGTCCCACATGTTCAAGAATGCCAAAGAGAAACTGAGTACATTAAGTGGAGACACAGAAAAAGCATAAAGAATTCAGTTGATTTTCAAGAGATGAAAGTTAGACTGGAAAGGAATAACCGATTAGATAGCATTAGAAAGCTTTTAAAGAGAAATGCTGAGAAAAAAGAAAAGAGAAAAATTAAATAGAGTATTATCTCCATAGCTGTGACCAACTATGACTGAATGTGTCACTAGAGACCCCACAGAAAAGTAGGGACCAGAAAAAATAGTAGGAAAAACAATGAGAAAATTTTATCAATGTCATGTGAACTTTAATGCATGCATCCAAAAAGCAAAATAAACCTGAGCTCAGAAATGTGAAGGCAAGTGCACCAAGACATATTGTAACTAAATTGTTTTAAACCAGCAGTAAAGGAGAAAATCAGAGTCACTTAAAGGTGACAAAATACACATTCAGTACAACAGAACAAAGGATAAGAGTTATGGCAACCTTGTGAGAGAATAAAGCAGGCAAGAAGACATAGAGGAGCAGCATTTTAAGATAGTTTAGTTCTAGAACTCAGGATTTAGAAAATCTTTCAAAAATAAAGATAATGGGGAATAAGAGTATATGGAGAATCTCTTCACCCCTCTCTGTGCCTCTCTCAATGCTGTTGTGGGGGCCGGGGAGATGGCTCAGTGGAATAAGTGCTTCCTTGGCAAGCGCAAGGGCTTGAGTTCAATCCCTGGTTCTGCAAAAATAAATAAATAAATAAATTTTTAAAAAAGGAATAAATTAAATGCTGTTGTGAACCTACAACTACTCTAAAAGAAAATGTTTTTTTTTTTGTGTGTGTGTGTGTGTGTAGAAATGGGAAAGATATCTGAGCCCGAGAGAAAAGAATGAAGGGAGAGAAAAGGGAGGGGTCAACTTTTTATTATTATTATCTAAAGAAAGTACAAAATGGTGAAAAACAAAAAAAGATAGAAATGATACAGAACTTCGAACAAATCAATAGCAATTTTAAAATGGTTGCTGAATTACATAATGTTGTCTTCAAATTAGTTGTTCAGATTGCCAGACATAAACATGCAAAATTGGTTTAAAAAAAGAAAAAAGTTATAAGAAATTAAAAAGGACAAGAAAAAAAAATTTAAGCATCAGCTGCTCCCCTCTGTAGATGAGCACAAATCAGCAGTACAATTATCCGAGGCATCCTGCATATACACATAATTACATCTTCCCCCCTCAATTTTATAAAATGAGATAAAGAACTTTTCAGACATACAAAATCCAAATTATTCACCCAGAGTAGTTTAGCACTAGAATAGGTGTTAAGGGAATTCACTCAAGAGAAACTTGAGCTCAGGTGGAAATTTAGAACTACATGAAATAGTGCAAAACAGCATAAATTGCTAATTACATGTGTATATGTATGTATACACACACACACACACACACACACACACACACATATATATATATAGAGAGAGAGAATACAGTGAATGTTCAACTTTTTGAAATTATTATAAAAACCCATAATAATCAACCTTCCTAAAAAAATTCACTCTTACTGCATATATCCTATTGTTCTTACTACTTTCCAAAGCAGTTCTGGAAGCCCTCTTTTTTTTTTCCATTTATTTTTATTTTATTAAAATACAAATGTCAATCAGACAGTTTCAAGACACCTTAACCATACAGAGTCGATGAATTAATACATTGCAAACTGTTTTCATAACGTTTTGGTATTGTACAAGGTGCATACATGATATTATATTTACAGGTATTATTTTAGCAGATATCTCTTATCAGTGAATTAAGA
>PVKA01045065.1:0-15770 GCA_004027165.1 Ctenomys sociabilis
TACTTACCAGGCAGGCACTTATTCTACTGAGCTATCTCCCCGGCCTCATTCTAGTTTTTTTATTTTTTTGAGATAGGGCTTCACCATTAGTGCAGGCTGGCCTTGAACTCACTATGAAACCCAGGGTGGCCTGGAACTTGCAGTAATCCTCTTGCTTCAGCTTTCTGAGTGTTAGAATTACAGGCATGCACCACCAGGCCCACCACCCAGTTTACGGGTTAAAATGCACATTATAAAGAGTTCTTTCATGAAAACTAAATGTTTTAGGAAGATTAAATGAATCTTACAGATTGGTTACAAATACTGTAAAAATAAACATGAAAGAATACCTAGAATCTTAAAGAGTTTCAAATCTAAGCATCTATATTTAGATGTTTAAAATGTCTTTAAAATTGCTGGATGTGGCGGTGCATACCTGCAATCCCAGCACTTGGGAGGCTGAGGCAGGAGGACTGTTTCCAGATCGAGACCAGCCTGGGCTACAAAGTGAGCTCAAGTCCAGCCTCAATTGCATGGGGAGACCCTGTCTCAAAAAGATAAAAAAAAAAGAACAACAACAACAAAAAAAACCCAACCAAAAAAATAAAAAACAAACTTTATTTCTCTTCCCTCAGCTTCCTGAGTTCCGGGATAACAAAGGTGTGCCATCATGCCTGGCTTTCAAACTTACTTCATATCAAAGAAATAAAATATGAAAGTCATACATAATGTAGCCTAGGGTGATGTGCATAAGAAACACCACGGAGAATTCTGACATCGGGATACTGTGCAAAGGAAAAGCCATGCCTGCACATGTTCAGAAAATGGCAAGATGAAGTACTGTATCTTCACACATTTACACTAAAATTTACTTTTAAAAATCAGTCTCAGCTTTAACCTTGTCCACAAATCGACCAACTATTAGTAGTGACTGCAAATAAAAGGGCTGCTTATGTAAGCAAAAGTGTAACATAATCACTTTAAAAGGTCAATTTAAATGGAAAACTGTTTTTCATTACTTCTAACTCTTGAACTCCCTTTGTAACCCTCTCACTTACAGGGATCCTCAGCCTCCCACCACACCTGGCCAGCAGCTCTTTCTTGAAGTGCCAAGTTTAACTACTCATTGTCTGGATCTACATAAAGAGTGACAGAAAAACTTAGAATTTAAGAAGTGAGCACTGTACCTGGAGCTTCTCTTTGTTACTGGTCCGGATAATTGAAGTCAGGATGTCTGGCAAGGCTTCCCTCGGGAGACTGTCTAAAAGACGCCTCAGTTTGGCAACTGCAGGCACAGACATATCCAACATTTCAACCAACTAGAGGGGGGGAAAGAGTTTTTGTGAAATCTGGCATTACTTGTGGATTTTTAAAAATCAGACTTCCACACAGGTTGAACACATCTCAGGCTCTGCTTCTGTGAGATCACTGATACTAGTATCACACAGGCATCTTACAGGCCTTGGAGGAAAGGGGCACTTTCGCAATCGCAGTAAGAATGAAAAGCAAAAACAGCTCAAAAGCACTGCATACCAATGTTTACGAAACGTTTAAATTTGTGATGATTTTTACATGTAAACACTCTCTTTTTATTTTTGGTACAGGGTGTCACTATGCCGCTCGGACTCACTGTGATCTTCCCATGTCAGCCTCCCCAGTGCTGGGATTACAATATGGGGGCTGGCACAAGCACCTGAGGTTCCTGGGCCAACACCGCATGCGGGGCTGCAGATTAAACTTAGGAGCTTGCACTTGCCAGACAGGTGCTTAGAGTCCCCAGCTATTTCCCCAGCCCTTATGCTGATTTTTATACTAAACTTTATTTTGGAAAAAAATTCAAGTGTATAACAAAGTTGAAAAATAGTCTAATAAATAGTACAAACAACTCCTGTATATCCTTTTAGATTCACCAACTTTTAACATTTAAAAAACCAATATTTGTCTCTCTGTGTACACCCACAGTTATTATTATGGTGGATGTTGCATTTCTAAGTTACAAACATCATGACCCTTGTTTAAGGAATAGGACATTCATTCCTTTATACAATCACAATGTAATTATTAGATTCTGGAAATTTAACAGTTGATGCTAGTATGACAGCTGAGCAGGAATAAAATTCTACATTTGGATTATCTAAAGTATGAGCACTGACTTAATAATTTTTAGAAGCAAACAAACAAAATAATAGTACCTCTAGAGGCTAGAGTAAAACCCTGAGTAAAGTCAGACTAAACCCCGGACAAGCTTTAGTAACTGCAATGGTCATTTGGGCAAATGTGAGACAGAATTGTGAAGTAACCCTTAGTGTGGTCAGAATGGCAGATACATGAGGAACTTGAGGTGAGGAGGAGGCCTCAGAGTGGCTGCACAGAGCCTTGACCTTTTCTGGACCAATCTGAGCTTTACCTTAAGGTCATTAAAGTTCTTTACTAGAGGAGAAGTGATTTCCCCAAACTGATTTTTCTGTTTTCCAAGAAAAGATCAGCAGTCAGGGATGGGTTAACGACAGACGAGAAAGGAGTTTAAAATTAGAGATCCAATTATGACACTGGATATTATCAAAAGGAATGTAGGAGACTAAATTGTACAATACAATTTTATATATTTCACTAAGGTCTGAAAGAAAATGTGAGAAAAGAAAATTTCTGTTCTATTTATAGTTTACAAAAACTCTCAAACCTAGAATTAAAGAACCCAGTTCTTAATATATGCATAGGAGCATTCCCTTCACAGGAACTTAGTTAGCCAAGGTTTAAACCATATTTGAAATCAGTCACCATGGGCTTAATCTTTCATCATTATTGACAAACATTCTATAAACTGGGCTTCTGAGGCAATATGACTTATATTATCAGCTGCCTAGATATTTTAGTGACAAATAGATTCTCTGTTGAATTTTAATATAACATAAAGTTTAGATTCCATAAATTTTGGGGAAAAAAGTTAAAAAGATTAATATATGCTAGAATGATTTAGTTACAACCACAGGCAAAAGCAAAATGATATATATTATAAAACATTAGTAAAATATCTACTTATATGCTGTGCTAAAACTTCACTACCTTTAAGAGTCATCATAAAACAGCAAAAAGAAACAAAACTGGGTTTTAAGGAAAAAAGCTACTCACTTGTACTGCATATTTGTAGAACTGTTCGGACAGTTCTCCTAGCTCCTCCCTGGTTTTGCAGGTGTCAGGAAACTCCTCAAGTCGGTCCAACTGCTCCACTTCAGCCACAGGATAGGGTTTCTCTTTTAGAACCTGCACAATCTGGAACCGGCAGAGGCCGGTGATCAACAGAGTGTAGTGGGGCTTGGGCCAGTTACTGCCCACAACCTGCACTGCCAGGGCAGCAGTCCCAATCCTGAAAAACACGCAGAACAGAGTGGTCACAGATGTGTGAGGGCAGAGTAAAAGTCACTTTTAAATTGTTGGTTTTTTCTGAGGAATTCATTTTAAAAATAAAGAACATCTAAAGTGGAAATGAAGTATTTCTCTATTTAATTTAGCATCCAGACTTAGTATGTAAAGGAACCTCACTTTAACTGGCCTAAAAATTAGGAAATCACATGCATCTGAATTACTTAAGCATGTAAATGTAATAATCCACAATTATTAATCTAACTTTGCTAATTAGGAGTAAGAAAATCTTGTACCACACTAAATGTTAATATTTAAAATAGACAAATAGCATAACCCAATGTAGGAGATCTCTGTCATAACACCAGTTTTGCTGTTACCCTCAAACCAATTCCTCTTTCTTTCTTTCGCTACTGGGGATCAAATTCAGGACTTTGTACTTGCCAAGCTGGCATATATTCCACTGAGCTACATCCTTGGCCCTCAAACCAATTCTTATATAATGCATGAAACACCTATACAACCACTTATCACAAACCACCACCATTTTTTGGAAATATGTACTCTTATCCTGGATTTCTAAATGTGGGGACTAAACGCTGTCGACTGCACCCTGTCATGTGCTGAGCACAGCTAGGGACCTACACCTCCAGGCGGCATAAACCCTAGTTCAAGAACAATCAAATAATGGCTGAGAAGTTTTGTATTTTGACCAACTCACATATAAACTTAATCTGTGAAATTAAGTCTCATCCAAACTAAGTCCAAGTTATATAAAACATAAAGATGAACATTTGAAAAATGCTTCCATAAGCCAAATTAGACATTCCCTGTCCTTGAACCCAGGAAAGGTGGTAATTGAAGAAAAGAAACTAAACATTGCTAGAGCTCTGGGAGTGGCAGTACTAGAAAACTGTACCTGCTCATCTCAGACACAGTTCACATCCACACACAGCATGGGAATGTTTAACTGCATTTTTGCTTCTATATACAGTTAATTTGGATACTTCCTTATAAATCATGAATTATAAATAACCTTTGTTTTCTTGTGCCACTTGGCTTACTTTTGAGTTACATCCATCCTTCCTCATTGCCCTTTTAGTCATGTTATGCATAATGGGGATAAAAGCTGATATAGACAATGACTTCAGTCAAATAATTAGGAAGTTAACTAGGTTAAGAGGAAAAAAAATCATATACTCTAAAAACTTACTACTTTGATCTATGTAAACTGTGACCAATTTTCTATAAATCAACCAAGAGTAAGCTACACTTCCTATTTCCTGAAAACCAATCGGCAGTACCTGAAGTGATTAGAAACCAACTTAGTTAGGGCTGGTCTGACAGCTCAGCAGACTAAAGTGCCGGCTTAGGCAGAGTGCAGCAGCCAGGGTTCAACGGTTCTGGGGTTTGATGGTTCGATCCCAGCATGCTGTGCCAGCCCTGTGGGGGGCACTGAGATGGTAACTGAGACTGGGTGTGGTGGTGTGTGCCTGTAACCCCAGCATTTGTGAGGCTGAAAATAAGAGAATCACCATGAGCCCCGATCTACATAGTGAGACCCTATACACCCTGTAGACCCTGTCCTAAATACAGAAAAAAGAAAAGAAAGAAAGAAACTTAGTCTATAATTCACAGCAGATGTTACTTGCTAAGGTGTGCTCCATGCTGGCAGAGTCCACAGCTTTTTAGGACATAGAGACAGACACAGATAAGAGACTGGATACTCGGGCCCTGGGCTCATGAGGCAGAAATCAAGGGGCATCCAGAAAGAAAGATGAGCTGAACCCAAACTTTCAGATTAGAGCTAAATGTAACTATCTGGCTAATGTCACTGACAAAAGGCAATAAAAAAACAGAGGTTTCTTACAAAACTAATTTGATACTTTTGCTAATAGTGGAAGGAAGATATTCCAAACTAAAACAAGATGAAGCAGGACTTCAGTATACCTTTCTTCCTAATTTTACATTTCTTAAGTGGTTCTTACCTGAAATCCCACAGTTGACTAGTATTATCCTTTTAAAGAAAAACATGATCTGTGAGATTACAGATGGTTGAGGATACAGCATCTGGTGAAGACATTTTTTAAAAAGAAATGTATTTTAGTACAGGGTCTTATAAGACCTCACTATACAGATTGGACTCTAGTGATCCTCCCATTTTTAGCCTCTCAAGCACTAGGATTATAGGCGAGCACCACCTTGCCCAGTCTTATTTGCAGTCTCAGTGTGCCCTGGGGGCAGGGCTGGGTCTGCACACTGAGAATCAAACCCTGGTCACTGAGCCTGCCTAAGCAGGCACTTGAGTCTGCTGACCTATCTGGCCGGACCTGGCCATTCTGAATGAGGACAACATTTAATGTTATTTTAGACAAGTTACAATGTTTATTGGACTCCAAGTTTTATACAGAAAAACAGATAAGCAAAACAAAAAATTCAATTAATTTCCACTATATGTAAGTGTTTATTCCACTAGTTACCTAACTATTCTTGTGCTTTCATGACATACATTGTTAAGTAGGGCCAAAAGCAACACTTGGAATTTGCAACAGCGTCAGATTACACATCCAAATGAAAGGAATGGTGCTCCCCTCAAAGCAGTTACTCGATTAACAAATCTACAGTCCAAGTGCTCTGATACTCTTAAAGCTCAAAGAAGTTTTTGAACTTTTTAATCAGGGGGCCAGGGAGATGGCTCAGTGGAATAAATGCTTCCCTGGCAAGCACAAGGGCCTGAGTTCAATCCCCACTTCTGCCAAACAAACAAACAAACAAAAAAACAAAAGAAATTCTTAACTGGAATGTAATTGCAGAGTTTGTAATATATTATAGTATTTTAATGTACACAAGGTCTCATTACAAGGTCTGATTATGTAATATGGAAGCTGACTCTGATAATAGAAGGGTCAGGGTTTGAAAACCATCAAATGTAGCGGTAGGAAAATATAAAAGCTATTACTAGAAAAAACAATTTTTCAAGACCAAAAAAACTGTTAATCTCTAGACTCTGGTCTCTAGATCAAGCACATGGTTGTGTTTTTTGTTTTATTTTAAAGTCTTCTATTTTCTTGGAATCTTCAATCTTCCAAATTCCTTCTGTAATGATGCTAACTCAGCTGTTTTTGTTGGAAAAATGCAGTCTCCTACTCTTTTCTTCATTTCTCTTTTGCGATATTCACATTTTAAACTCCCAATTTAGCGAATAATACTATTAGCAAATAGGTTTAGAATGCTTCACAGTTACAAAAGGCTCTCATAATTATTATTTCATTATATACAGCCTTTTTCCCTTATTAGGAAAGTAGCATCATCTCCTTATTATGAATAAGTAACAGAGTCAAGAATAGGGAAAATAAACTGGTTGTCCATGGTTACAAGGGTATTTAATAGGAATAGGGCTCTTGAATTAGATTTTATGACAAATTTTACTCTTTTCCTACCATAATGGACATGAATTTGTACCATAAAGTATAAAAATACATATTAACATACCTTTAAATAGCCCAAATACCGTAAAGCACAGCAATTACTTAACACTTAATGAGCAACTTACACTTACTGAACTTAACACTTAGTGAAATTCAAATGAGAAAAGCACTTCCATCAAAGCTCTGAAAACAAAGAAAAGGTATACACTTCTGGGAAAGAGTCACTGAAGTTTCTTGTTAGTTTTGTCATGGTGTCATACTACTGATTTTCTTGAACAACTGATGATGTTTGCACCGTACGTCTGCTGTATATGCTAAATGTTTATATTTTGTTAGGCAGATGCTAAAGAAACCAACTTGGGATCTCACAGTAAGACAGTGAATGAACAGGGAGTGAAGGATCAGAGCTATCCGAAAAGGAACTTGGACCCTAAAGAACGCCAGGTGGCTGGCTCAGTGGAATAAGCATTTCCCTGGCAAGTGCAAGGGCCTGAGTTCAATCCCAGTTCTGGAAAATAACAACAACAACAACAAAAAAAAACCACCACCACAACAAAAAGAATGAAAGAACATCCTGAAGTGCCCAAAAGGGCACTTCACAGGGGTGTTAAAATTATTGTCCATTTTCTTTTAGAAAATGATTTTAGCTGTGCATGGCGGCCTCGGGAGGCTGATGCAGGAGGATTGCTTCAAGTTCAAAACAAGACTGGGCTACAAAGTAAGCTCAAGGTTAGCCTGAGCTGTATAGCAGACCCTGTCTCAAAAGGACAGGAAAAAAAAAAAACAAACCATAAATGATTTTTACTGCTATATTTTAGTTATATATAATGATCACATTCATCATAGAAGATCTGTACTTCTACACATGATATAACTTTATTCTTTTTTTCCAATTCCCTTACCCTCCCTTCAGCCCCTCTTCCCCTAATTTACAAAAGCTTTGTTTCCACTTTTTCCTTCTGTGCATTTTTCACTAAGAAAACAACATCTATTTAGGAGCCATGACAAATCAAATACAGTTAGGTTTTGCAAAGAAATGGGGAACAGAGTGTACTGAAGTGGCACAGGGGTCAAGTTATACACTGTAAGATTAGGCAAAATCCTTCCATTAAAAAGGCATCATCAGGTAACAACCTAACACACAGACACAACTGCACTGCCCACCACAGCAGGCAGCAGGATAGGAACACAACAAGAACACAGGGGAGGGGCTGGGGAGACAGCTCAGTGGAGTAAGCGCTTGCTTGGCAAGCACAAGGGCCTGGGTTCAATCCCCGGTACCGCAAAATAAATAAATAAATAAATAAATAAAAAAAATAGGGGAACAGATAACTCCTGGCAGCCTGAGCCCAGTTACCTGTACCACATGGTGTACAGGGAGCAGGAGGCAGGTACAGAGCTTGGCACCTCTCCTCTGGAGTATACTGCCCTCTGCAAAAGCAGGAGGAACAGGGGGAGCATGTTTTAAAAGTGGCAATAAGGAAAAAAAGACTTTAAGACCTGTTGCTAAGAAATATGGTACAATCTTTCTTCTTCATACTCTTTAAGTAGCAAATAGTTCTAGGTTGTGTCTGGAGGCTTCTTTGAGTGCCAAATTATGTGAAGACTTTTTGCTGTATATTTTCAAATTCAAATGATTAAATTTTAACATTGCTAGTCATGTTTAGAATATAAGCAGCATACAAAATGGTCAGATTACACACTGAGTGTAGAGGTACCTCTGAGTTGGAAAGGATGGGTACATTTTGTGTTTGAGTGGGAAAGATGGCTATGGTTCATGTTTGTCACTAAAATGTAGTTTGCAAACAAAACAAAATTTTGCTTAGTGCTTTTTTTGGTGAACCAAATTGTTTGCAAATAAAAAGGTTAATAAAAGCCAGGTGTGGTGGCGCATGCCTGTAATCCCAGCACTTGGGAGGCTGAGGCAGGAGGATTGTTGTGAGTTTGAGACCAACCTGAGCTACAAAGTGAGCTTAAGGCCAGCCTGAACTGATCCTGTCTCAAAAAAAAAAAAGGTTAATAAATCAAGGTACCACTGTACTAATGTTTGCTTCCAGGTAGGAGAATTTAATTATTGTTGTTTTGGAAGGATTTACACAAAAAATTAAAAACCTAGTAAAACCCTGCAAGAATAATGTCAACAGATAGTCACCCAAATCAGAAATCTACCAACCTATGGGCCAGCCAGATAGCTCAGCAGACTAAAGCACATGATTAGGCAGACCCAGGGGTTGAGCCAGCCCCACCTCTGGGGCTTGCTGAGACAGTGAATGAGGCTGGGCATGGTGGAGCTGCAATCTCAGCACCTGGGAGGCTGAAAATAGAAGGATCACTATGAGTACCCTTCAGTTAGACTCTTCAGATCTTGTATCAAATACGTAAAAAAAAAAAAAGAAACATACCAACCTAACTCTACTTTTAAAATTCACAGAATCCACAAGTAGTCAGTAAATACATAAAATAAGAACCAAAAAAATCTACTCATGACCACTCTTGCCTCAACAGCAACTAAGTACCTAGGATAGACAGCAAAAATTGTGGAAGAATAGCTAGACAGAGTAAAGTGCCTAATTAGGCTGAGCCCAGTGGCCAGGGTTTGGTCCCTAACGTGCCTGCTGGCACTGCTCACGAGGCTTGCTGAGACAGTGATTGAGACTGGCATCATGGCGTGGGGCTGTAATCCCAGTGCTTGGGAGGCTGAAAACAGGAGAATCACTAGAGGCCAAACTATGTAGTGAGACCCTGCACGAAATACATTAAAAAAAATTATGAAAGAAATAAGCAGAGGATTAGAGTAGGTCAGTTATAGGAGAACCGGAATCCAATACAACTGCCAAAGAGTAATGAAACTTGAAAACTGTCCAGCTTCATTCAGGCAGTAACCAAAGTAGAGAGAACTAAATATTGTTTATGTTTGATAAAAGTGAAACTTTAAAAATCTTAACTAATACTGCACTACTGTAAAAGGTATTTTGTTTGTGACTTTTAAGTATCTCCCAGTAGCTTGTGAAAACCTGAAGAGGTAGGGACAAAACACAGTGACTGTGCTTTGATAAACACAATGTTTATCAAAACACAGTCCTAAGATTTTTAGTAAAAACAAGGTCTCTGTGGGTGTGTGTGATGAGGAGGACTTAATAAAGCATTTTTAAAAAAGCCTCTAGAAATCTACTCAGGTTCCTGGAAAATAAAGGACTGGGATAGAATGTGGTAGAGCACTTGTTTAGTATGTGTGAGGCCCTAGGTTCCATCCCTAGGACAAAAAGAAAGAATAAAAATGAGGGATAAATGCTGGGGAAGAAGGATCTCCAAACTCAGGTACAGTTAAAGAGGTAGGAATTTAGAGGTGAATTTGAAGACAGTTATATGTTGAAAGCATATTGGTCAGCCTTGCCCAATAAAAATGAGCCACATGTGATTTTAGTAGCCATATTATAAATAGGTGAAATGTTAAAATGTTTAACCTCAAATGATTAAAATATTACCACTCCCATATGTAGTCTATATACTGGACTTTATTAAAAAAAGAAAATACTTTTCATGCTAAGATTTCTCAAAATGTGAAATGTATAGTCCATGCACTGCACCTTCACAGTGGCCAACTGCACTGGTGTACCTGGGACATTGAGGCATTGAGGGCTCTATGGGACACAGTGTTTTAGTGCTAAAATTCAGAGGATTCTAGTAAATCATGATAATGGGTCACTGTATCATCTCAGTTTGGATCAGCCATATTTTAAAGGCTCTACAGCCACATGAAGTGACAACACAGCTATTCACCAAGCATGGCATAAAGTAACGGATATACTCAATTTAAGCTACATAAATTCCCAAGGGATAGAAGTTGTTAATATGAAAATTAGAGACGAAGAACTAGACATAGGTTAGGTCTCATCCAATGCCACACAAATAGGACCATGGTGCAAGGTAATCTAGTTGTAAGCCTGGAGCCTAAAAGTTAAGATATGACAGAAGGGGCAAAGGTTAGAAGTTAGAAACAGTTCCAGAAAGGGGACAAAGGAAAATGAACAGGAAAGGCCTTTCTTAAAAAAAAAAAAAAGAAAAGAAAAAAAGAAATGTGGGAGGAGGAAAAAGGGCCTTATGGAAGTGCAGAAAAACACCAATTAAGACGAAGCAGTTTAGGACCTGCGCAAGACCGAAAACAAACACGAGTACTTGAGAAGTACAGTGTCAATTCCAGTATAAACGTGACGGGAGGATGGAGGAAATGAAGACAGGGGAAAAATAGGAAAGAAATGAAAGGGACGAGATGAAATGGGGAAAGGGAAGGAAAGAAAAAGAGCACTGGGAGGGAGATGCCGCGGCCCAGGAGACTGCAGGGGGCGGGGACCGGGCCAGGTTGTGAACAGCCGCTGGTAATTAACAGCACAGTTCCCACCAGTGTCAGGCATTATTTTCTGAACGACCTTATGAACTGTTGCCCCGGTTTCCCACAAGAGGACCGCGCCTTGGAGCTCGAAGCGGCCTGGTCGCCGCGGCGGGGCCCGGGAGCTGGCGCCCGGCCTACCTGTGTAGCGGTGGCAGGTCCTGCGTGTCGCTGGTCGGGTCAGGCGTGTTGGGGATGATCCCCAGGATGGTACTCTGCAGTGACGTGCCCTTGAGCAGCCGGTTCTTCACTAGCTGCAGGTTGCGCGCCGTGTCCACGCTGGTACGCATCGTGGAGCCGGGCAACAGTACGCCCTCATGGGTCAGAAGCAGCGGGAGGCGGCTGGGGATCTGGATGGGGCTCACTGACGACATGACGATGGCCGCTCCCAGTGGCACCTGTCAGAGTGAGCGGGTCAGCTCCAAGAGTCAGTCCGGGATACCCGACCATCCCCCACTGCCACTTCCGGTCCCGCCCATGGCCCGCCCCCAGGCCTAAAACAACTTCCGGTTCCTCACTACGGCACGCCCCCAGGCTCAAATATAGCTATTTTCAGCTCCTCCCTAAAGGCCATTCGCCGCAGTTTGGCCCGCCCCCTTTCAGAGTCTCCTTTGAGGATGAGCTGCGAGGTTGGCTACAACATTCACCTCTCCTCAGCTTTGCTCCCAGTGTGTTGGGAAGTATAATTGACAGATGAATATTTGAAGCCTTCTATTTGAATGTATTTTAGATTTACAAAAAGGTTGCAAAACAGTGGTGAAGAGTTCTGCCACACACCTTTGACCCAGTGTCCCTTTGTACTGTGTTATACAATCACGGTTCATTATGAAAGCTAGGAAGTTGGCATCACTGTTGCCTAATCCAAACACGTGACCCAAACTTGGCCCATTCTCCTCTTACTGTCCCTAGAGAGATCTGGCCCAGGACACCGTTGCGGCCACCCTCTTCACTGTGTCATACAGCTAGGTCTTCTCTCATTTGTAACAGTGTTTCAGTTTCTGTTTATTTTGGACTTTAAGAGATTCTGTATTTTAATGGGTATCAATTGTCAGTTTAGATTTAGCTGATGTTTCCCATGATTACATCGATGGCATGCATTTGGGGCACCAGGCTGCAGTACATGGCTGCTATTTAGGGTGACTATAATCTTGATTACTTGGCCAAGGTGGGGCCTTCCACGGTCCTTCACTGTGAACTACTACTTTTCTTTCTGTACCTAATAAATACCTTATTAAGTATTTTTTAAGGAGATAATTCATTATTTATTGAGTTCTATAAGAAAATACTTCTTGTCTCTCCCAACTCATTTACTTATTCCATTATTTATATTAGTAAGGATTCATAGATATTTATTTTTACTCTTGTCATCCAGTAATATTATGTATTTCTTTGCTTGAATTGTTTCACTTTGAGCCATTGAGAGCTCCTTCATGTTGAGATTTGATTTGGATTTGGCTATAGGATTCAGAGCAGGGGATGCTCTTGGAAACCAGGAGGGGATTGAAAACCATTCAAATCAATAGGCATATATCCAGGGATTGCTTCGCACTGGTCTCTGAGTTAAATGAGAAAGACAGAGTATCACAAAGCGTGTTTCCACCCTCAGGCATCTCTTGGTCATGGTGACAGAGCCATAGGCTGTTGAGTCTGGCACAGGGTAGACTGTGTTAAACTGTCTGTGTCTGTGTTAGCCATATATTTGGGAAAGGAGAGCTAGGGTTACTGGGTACCTTGGAAGGGACACAAATGCAGAATTTTCCAACTCCTGACTAAAGCTCTCTCTCTCTCTCTGATATGATCCTAAACAATATTCTTTTTGCTTAATATTTATTTTAATAGTCATTTACTGAAAATACTCATACTTACTGTGTGCAGGATGGTGTTGTAGGTATTTGGGGGATCTTTTAGGGAACAATACAGGTAAGTTCCTGCCTCCTTGGAGCTCACTCTTTACTGGAAGGAAGAAGCAAACAAAAGAACAAAAAATAAATTTAAAAAATGGTTTTGGATGGTAGTAAGTCCTTTAGATGCTCAGAGATGGCCTGTCTGAAGAGGTGGCATTCAAACTGAACCCTGTGCCATGAGTAAGCACCAATGCAAAGACCAGAGGTAGGAGCTGGGGAACATTTCTAGGCTAAAGCAAGAATTGCAAAGACCCTATGGCTAGAATGCATTTATGATCTTTGAGGAACCTACTTCTAGAATGTTCTGACAATGAGGACTTATAAAGTGGATAGGGTCAGATTATGAAGAGTCCTATAGGTACTAGTAAGGGGTTCAGGTTCTTAAACCTGATGAAAGGTTCTAGAGATTTCAAGTTGAGAAGTACTACTGTTTTCTATGTTTAAAAGATAATTTTGGTTGCAGTGTGGAGAATGGAAAGTAAGAATTTGAAATCAAAAGCAGAGAGGTTAATTAGGGGGCATTGGAGTTGTTGGGTAAGAGGAGATGATAACTCAGACTGCACATGGTGGAGTCACGCTATGTCTGAATGTAGTTTCAAAAGAATATTCTGATGGATTGGACATGAGGAATGAAAGAAAACAGTTGCCAAGGATAGATCCCAAGTTGAGGCCTGAGGTGCACAGGCCTAGAGAGAATCAGCTGCTAGCGGATGATCCTGAATATAATCTACAGGCTGTGGGTCATTTCTCTGGTTACATACTATACACTTTGCCCTGCAATACACCTTTGGAATGATATGGAGATAGAATATTCAGAGCCTGGGTCTGTAACAATTTATCTTCCCATCAAGCTCTCTCCAAGGGTAGGGAAGAGAGGCTGCATCATGTTTTAACAATGAACTTCCCAGGGCTGGGAGATAGCTCAGCAGACTAAGCACCTGCTCAACAAGTGCAACAACCTGAGTTTGATCCCCAGTACCATGTGCTGTGCCTGCCCTGTCTTGCTTGTAATCCCAGTGCCGAGGATGCTGAAACTGCAGGACCACTATGGGTCTCAACTGCGTAGTGAGACCCTGTATCCAATAAATAAATAATCTTGTGTTTAATGTTTTTAATAATTACATAAGCCCCTCGTTCCACAAAAAAAAAAAAAAAAAAACAGCCACACACACACACACACACACACACACACACACAAACTCCAACAACAACAATGTAGGTTCTAGACACATACCAACTACTAGATTTATTTTTTAGAATATATACCTATATTACACTGTTAAGGTATGATACTGCGTGGTGATGGGCCCAAGTTTAAGTTGCTTGTTTGATGAATACCTTCTTTCAATCTTGTCTGTATATTTCCATAGTAAGATGTGTCAGTCCACTTGGGAGAACATCAAGAATTTGCATATGAAGTCTTTAGTGATTTAGTGTGTGGCTTTCCTGGTCTGTTCTTTGATAGGCTCTTCACATACTTCACTTACGCATCAAGCATTCAATGAGCACCTGCTACGTGCTGGGTATATTCTAGATTCAAGTATGAACAAGATTCACAGATTCCTGGTACCACAAAGCTTACATTTGTTAAAAATTTTTAACAAAGAAATAATGACACTTTCAGAAAGTTATAAGTAAAGGAAATTATAATAGAAATATATGTAGAAGGTGACAGGGCCAGCAATGTTGCCAGGGCTTCTGTAGACTCCTTCCAAGTCCCTGGTGTCCCAAACAAAGAATTTCACAAGGCACATGAAAAAGGTGGCAAGGTTTTACATTTATTAAAAGTAGAAAACAAGTCCACACTGCAGAGTGACGGTGGGCTAATGAGAGAGTTCATAGTGGCCACAAGGTTAATGGTGGAGGTCTTATGTATCTCTTATGCTTCAGGCTGGCCTCATATCTAGGCTGTCCTATCAAAAAACCTCATCAGGTTAGCACCAGGAGAACTGAAGATAGCACTTTCTGACTATGCTAGATGCAGGGCTTGTGAACTGTCCCCTGCAAGTGTCTTAGAGTTCCATGAGTGACAACTCCATGCCCACTTACTCAGCCCTTATTAGACAGCGTGTTCTAGGGAGGGCATTTTGAAGAGGTGTTGTTTGAGTGACAGGAAAGGACCATCTCTGAAGGTGCTGGTAGAGCAGAGGAAGTGAGAATGTTTCAAGAAGAGACTAGAGCAAATGTGAAGGTGAAGGTGGGAGAAAGGCTTTCAGTTTCAAATACAGGAGAAGGCCAGGCTCTGGGATGCAGGGGTTTGGCATCACCTTAGATTCTTTCTCAAGGAGACACAATACCTGACACACACAACTTAAAGAAGTTTATTTGGGGTCACAGTTCACAGTGCTTTCAGTCCATAGTCCCCTGGCTCTCAGACAGGGTAACAGGGCAGAGGAGAATTACTCATAACTGTAAAGAATTAACAGAACTTTGTGCTTTAACTGCGGGAAATTATTAAAAATCTTTGTGCTTCCTGTTATCTGCTCTTTCCCTCTCAGCTCAAGGCTGCTGAACAATAAATAACTGTTCTTGTTGAGGCAGACAAACTTCCTCCCTAACCATCTTCTGCAATGCGGTCAGCTTAAGATGTGTCTTGTAAAAATATACACTAAGCTGTGAAAGACCTTTAGTTATAAAGTTTGTAGCTGTGTCAAATGAATGTAGTGTTCTGTTGTTCTGTGCTGGATAACAAACTTGCTTACCAAACTGGAT
>PVKA01045066.1:0-15754 GCA_004027165.1 Ctenomys sociabilis
TCTTCCAGAGTTCAGAATTACAGGCAAACACCACCATGCCAGGCAACGGCTCTCAGTTTGAGAAATAGCTTTTGACCTGAGCCTAACCTTGGCAGAAACTGAACATTTGACCATGGGCCACCGACTGACCATGCGACGTTAGCTTCCTATCCCTCATTAACTGGGTGCTTTCTGGCCCATTAGGCCGTAACCATGACATACGCAGCAATTCTTCATCATCAAACGGAAGTGCACAGAGGACCTGAACTGTCCTGAAGGCATAAGTAAATTACATCAAGAAGTAGCCAAATGACAATAGTCCCACTCCTGCTACAGCAGGAACTAATTTGCACCTATGGCCTTACAAGGAGGTCCCTATCATCAAGTGACAGAGAAGAAAAGATTCAGACCCAGTTCACAGATGATCCAGCCCACTATGTAAGAGTCGCCTGAAGGTAGACAGCCACGTACCACCGTCCTTTGGGGGGAACTCCATGAAGGGCACTGGTAAGGGAAAACCTCCCATCAGCAGATCTTTCTACAAGAGTCCTTGGCTATTCACTTTGCATGGAAATAAAAATGTCAGGGTGTGCAATTACATTCAGATCCATGTGGCAGTGTTTGGCTGGATTCCGGTCAGGGAGCGGGAAGGCACATGACTGAAAAACGGATAGCAAGGGAACTTGGCAAAGAGGCCCAGAAAGGCACAGCATCTCCTCAGCCACCTGTGTTGGCTCACAAGGTGGGTGACACAATGAGTTCAAGGCCAGCCTGAACTACAGAGCAAGATTCTGCCTCAAAGAAACCAAATAAGTAAACAAATAAATAGCACCTTCTAAGTAGGCAAAAGATATGAAGATATTTGTTTCCATGTGACTTTACAGGCACATATTTTAAAGCTAAGTGTTGGGATGACAACTCCTGTGGATACCAGCCTGCTTTCCCCTTGCCTTACCATTGCCTGATGGGTTGGGAAAAAGCAACTGTGGGGGCAGGGGTGGAGTCTACCCACTGGCACTATGGATGTCCATTCATTAAGGCCGGTTTGGCTATGGTCACTGCCAAGTGTTCAACCTGTCAGAAGCAAAGACCAACACTGAGTCCCCAGCGTGGCACCACTCTCTGGGGTGATCATCCAGCTACCTGGTAGCGAGTTGATTACATGGGACTCCTTACATCACAGAAAGGTGGCATTTTGTTCTGCCTAGATAAATGCTTACTTTGTTTTTGTTTTTTTGCTCTTGTTGTTGTTTTGTTTTTGTTTTTGTTTTGGCAGACCCAGGGATTGAACTCAGGCCCTTGCACTTGCCAGGGAAGCGCTTATTCCACTGAGCCATCTCCCCAGCCCCACTTACTTTGCGCATAGACTTGCGGTCAGTGCTTCTGCAGAAGAGCTGCAATCTATGCACATGGAGGATGAATTATGCACTGTCACGGTATTCTACTCAGCATTGCTTTCAAGCAAGAGCATACCTCATAGAAAAAGACACATGACAAAGGGCCTATGCTCACAGAATCCACTGGTTTTACTATGTTCTGCACTGTTATCATTTGGATTTGAGTATCCTTCCCAGGGCCCATGGGAAGCCCAATCCCCAGAGTAATGTTATAACAGAAAATGCCCTGGACAACCTACCTGCCCTGCCCCGCAAGCAGACTTCAGTTTCTTAGCTGCCCAGGTAATAGTTCCTGCTGTAGTTCTAGCTGCTCCTGTCTCTTAGAAACAGCTGCTCGCTAGGATGCACAGCTGGTCACTACACTGCACATCATAAACCAACCCCCAACTGACAAGCCATTCTGTCTCTTGTATTTCCTGCTTGCTCATCCCATATAAACCCTGGACCACCAGAGATTGGGCCTGATATTCTGGCAATGATCCTCATCAGTGCCTGTTGATGCAAAATAAATCTGTCTCCAAATCCTGGGTGTGCTTCTGCTTGCCATTGCAGTGCTGTTTGGAGGTTGTGGGAGTCTGAAGAGGTGGGACCCATGGGCAGTTTTGGGCCATGGGGAAGCCCTTGGATGGGGTCCTATGACTCTAATCTCTCTGTCTTTCTTGTTTTTCTTCCCAGACATGAGGTTCAGAAACAGTTTTCTCCACCACATACTCCCCGCCACGATGGTCTGCCTAGTCATAGACCCAACATAACTGGGACAATCATTTATGGATTGAACTCTCCAAAAACTGTAAAATTTATCTTTCTAAGTTATCTCAGGTATTTTGTAACAGTAACAGAAAGCTGCATGTATATATGCATTATCTTCAAAAAGCTGGCTTGGTAGAACAGTGGAACAACCTTCTAAAGATTTGGGTAGAGGACAAGCCAGGTGGCTAGAACCAACAGGTTTCCAGCAAAATTTTCCAGAAAGCTGAAGGTGCTCACATATGGTGTTGTATAAGTCACTTTCTTGTCACTGAACAAAACCTGAGCACTTGCAAATGAAGGGAGGAGATGTTCATTTGTCTCACAGTTTATGTGGGTTCAGTCCATGGCCAGGTGGCTCTAAGGCACAAACAGCATGGTAGGAGGAAAAGTAGAAGAAAGCTGCTCATGTGATGGCAGCAAGGAATCAGAAAGAGAGAGAAGAGAGGTGCTGACAGGCCTCCAGGCCATGCTCCAGCAGTCTGCCTCTTTCCTCCAGGGCCCACTTGGTGACAGCACATTCAGTCATGAATCCATCAGTGGATTAAACCATGATCCAAACCCCTTCCAAGAGTCTCATCTCTGAGTACGTGGGGCTGTGGGGAGAGATTTTAGAGCACTTCAGCAGTGCTGTCTCACCTTCACCAGCATTCACAGGTCTAGAAACCAAGAGGTAGAAGTATAAGTAGTGCCACTCACTAATGCTCCTTGTGACCCCCAAGCAAAGTTGTGCTCTCTGTTCTGTTATGGTCTTCCGGCCTAGAGGTCTCCTCCTGCTTCCACGAGGAGACACAACAATGGACCTCTAGGACTATAAGGTAAGACTGCCTCCTGGCCACGTTGGCTTCTTTTTGTTGTTGTTGTGGGTTTGTTTCTTTGTTTTCACACAAGGCCTCAAAAGCTCAGGCTGGACTTAAATTTGCTGTGACCCTCCTGCCTCAGCTTCCTGATGCTTTGGCATTTTTATGACTTTGAATCAATAGGCAAAGAAAAAATACTGGGCTAGCTGGAGCAATTGACCCCAATTGCCAAGGAGAAATTTGCTACTCTTCGCAAAGAAGGAAAAGAAGAGTTTATGGGGACCATAGGCGGTCCCTTGGATCACGCGCTGTGATTACAGTCAATGGAAAACTACAACAGTCCAGTGCAGCCAGAACTCGGATTGACTCCGCTCCTCTCTCTGGGAATGAAGGTTTGAGTCACTCCAGTGGCCCAGAACCATGGCTGCCAGAGGGGCCTGCTGAAGACCAAGGCGATGCAGAGCAGGGAGTGGAGGACACTGCTACAGCCACAAAACCAGGGACACAAACAAGGGCTGCACCTATTGCGGGTATTTCCTCCCTCGTTTATTATTAGTATGATTGTGTGTGGAGAGAGAGATTAATCTACCCATCTGTACATTAGGCAAACATCTTTCTCTTCTCTTATTTCTTATCATGTAATGTAAGATGTATTTACACATTGTTAATTCTACATTGTAGTATTTAAGTTAAAGGCTATTAAGGACAAAGTAAATAGCCCTTGAGGACTTAAGTTTCTCTTCTGGAAAAGGGGTTGGCGTGTTTCCTGGCTGGCTGCAGGATATTTATATCACGTTAAGCAGCTGTTCTTATCTTTATTGGGAAATTAAATATGGCTTACGGGCACGCATAAGGTGGCCGGGTTGACACAGGGTGGATTTTTTTGATGGCGAATTTTCTGTGTCAGTCTTCCTGGACAATGAGGCGCCCAAATAGTTGGTGGAATATCGCATTGGGCACGTCTTTTTTTTTTTTTTTTTTTTTTTTTGTCTTTTTGAGGCAGGGTCTCACTATGCAGTTCAGGCTGACCTTAAGCTCATTTTGTAGCTCAGGCTGGTCTCGAACTCACAACAATCCTCCTGCCTCAGCCTCCCGAGTGCTGGGATTACAGGCGTGCGCCACCACGCCCGGCTTTGGGCACGTCTTTGAGTGTGTTCCCAGAGGGAAACAACCCTCCAGTCAACAGGTGGAATCCAGCAGACCGCCTTCCACAGTGCAGGTGGGCCTCCTCCGGTCTGCTTGAGTGGAACAGAAGTACATCAGCAACAGGTTCAAACACCACAGGGCTTGGGAGGCTGAAAACAAGAGGATCACTACAAGTCCAATCTTGTAGCAAGACCCTATAGACTGTACTAAATACAGTAAAAACAAAAAAATCAAATCATATGACAACTAACAGTTTCCAGCCCAGACCCCCTTGCTCTCTTTAACTCCCGACATCTCTACCTGGCTCACCCACACCTAACCCGAAGTTCACTTGCCAGAAATGAAAACTTCATCTTTACCACCTTTGTTAGTTACCTTTCCATTGCTGGAAAATGAATTCCTGACATACACAACTTAAAGCAGGAAAGATTTTATTTTGGCTCCCAGCTTCAAGGGGTTGCCTTCCGTGGTCAGCTGACCACATTGCTGGGCCCGCAGGAAGGTCTGGATACAAGGGCGTGGCAGAAGAAAGCCGCAGAGCCAGAGCCGAGGGGCAGGCGCTGGGACGGAAGCACCCTGAGAAGGGGAGTGCCTTCCCCCAGCGGGGCCCTCCTTCCTTGGCGCACTTGGCTAAGGAGCTCAGAAGCAGCCAGTGGGCTGCTCTCCTGGTGTGTCTCCTCTCCAGGTCGCTCCTCTGAACAGAGCCACACTGGAGATCAGCCCCTTAGTGCATGAGACTCCAGGGGGACGCACATGTTCAGAATGCAGCCTCCCCCCCCGGCTGACTCCTCCTGACTTAACCTCACCCTAAAACTTGCTTCTAGAACATCTTCCATAAAAGTAGTAGTTGCGGAAGTCCTTCTTGATACTGTAGCTCAGTGTCCTCTTGCGTTCTTTCATTTTGGTTTTTTGTGTTTGTCTTTTCAAGACAGGGTCTTGCTGCACAGTTACGCTGGCCTTGAGCTCACTTTGTAGACCAGGCTAGCCTCGATGCACAACCATCCTCCTGCCTCAGCCTCCCGAGTGCTGGGATTACAGGCATGCAGAACCATGCCCAGCAATATCCTCCTGATTTCATTTCCTATTTTCTGCATCCCTCTTCCACTGGAATCAGGCCACAGAAAGGCAGAAACAAAGTTTACTATATTTATGTTACATTCTCATATCTCTAAGCTTTAGAAAATACCAACTCAGGGCCAGGAATATAGCTCAGCAGCATAAGCACCTGCCTGGCAAGTGCAAGGTCTTGAGTTCGATTCCCAGTACCACCCGAAGAAAAGGAATTACCAACTGAATAAATATTTGCTGAATGAGTCTATAAAAATTTCTTACTCTCCTCTTCTTGTCCTCCAAGTACAGACTATACTTAGGATTTGTGTCTCTGAGGTCTGCCCCACGTGCTTCTTTCTGTGTCATTGATTCCAATGACTGCAGTGACAAGGAGTGTGTGAAAAGGTTTTCCATCTACCTGTAGGCTATAAACCATTCAAATCTAGGTCTGCATTTCCTACATCAGGCTAAATATGTATGTCTGTTGGGATTTTTTTATCCCATTGTCTCAGATAAAGGACATAAAACACAAACACCAATCAAGGAAACGTGTCTAAGCTATGCAGTACATTGTAAACAACCCAGATGCTCATCTGAAGAGCTGGGCAAATAAATTATGATACTACTGTGCGCCTTGGAAAGACTAGAAAGCCTTATGTACTGACATGCAGGATGTCCATGATGGACTGGTGAGTGAAAAAACAAAAGCAAGTCTCTGGTAAATACATACAGCCTGCTTTTTATCCTAAGACAGGGTCTCACTATTCAGTTCAGGCTGGCCTTGAGTTTACTGTGTAAGATGGGTTGTCCTAGAACTCGGGGTGATCCTCCTGCTTCAGCTTCCTAAGGACTGAGATTACAGGCAACCACTATGTGCCAGTTTCTATCCCACATGCAGGAGATACGCAAGGGAACAATGCAACATTTTTGCCCATGCACCTTTTTCTGGCTAGAAAATGAGCAAGCAGATAAGAAAAACCTGGATAATTGTAAATGCTACCAAACAACAATCAAGTTACAAGACACACTATTTTAGATAGGGCAGTCGGGGAAGGCCTTTCTGAAATGATGACAGCTGACTAAAGTAAGTGCAGGACAAAGATAAACATCCAGGCGAGGAACATGGACTGGAAGACTCGGGCAACAGCAAGCTATGGCAGCGTGTGCAGTGGGCTCGAGCAGCAGAAGCAGATGGCAACGGCTAAGCAAAGTGGGTAAGGGGCTCTTCTGCTTCAGTCTGCCATTGAGGACGTGCTCTCGCCTCCTACCCTCACCATGTCTTCTCACAAGACTTTCAGAATCAAATGATTCCTGGCCAAGAAGCAAAAGCAGGATCACCCGACTCCTCAGTGATTCAGATGAAGACAGGTAATAAAATCAGGTACAACTCCAAGAGGAGACACTGGAGGAGGACCAGGCTAGGACTGCGAGGAGCTGCACATGAGCTGCAGCACATTTGCCCTCTGGGAGGTCGACCTCCCAGAGTCAAGACAATACTAAATAAGGGCTTGGGAGATAGCTCAGTAGAATAGACACCTGCCTGGCTAAGTGCAAGGTCCTGAGTTCAATCCCTGGAACTGCAAAACAAACAAACAAACAAAAAAAGATAATACTAAATAAAGTTAAAAAAAAAAAAAGTGAATAAGAGGAAGGAAGGAGAGGCCACCGGGGCCCAGCTGTGGCAAGGATCCCAGGCTCTGATAGCTTTTTTCCATTTATGTATTTGGTACAGGGTCTCACTACACAGGTCGGACTCGTAGTGATCCTCCTATTTTCAGCCTTCCCAGTGCTGGGATAACAGGTGTGCGCCACCACGCCTGGACTTGGACACCGGCTCGGCGTGCCTGGGGGCAGGGCCGGTGCAGCATACAGGACCAAGGATTGAACCCTGGTCCCTGCACTTGCTAAAGCAGGCATGTAGTCCACTAAGCTATCTCTCCAGCCCTTATGATGACTTCTAAATGCGGTGCTAAGTCAGGCCCTAGAGGTGTGCCTGATGTGACATGTTAGTGTACCTTTACAATAGGAGAATTAGTGCTGAGTATGGTGGTGCTCCCCTGCAAGTCCTGCACTTGGAGGCCAAGACAGGAGGATCTCCAGTTCAAGTCCAGTCTGGACTATGCAGTAAAACTTTGGCTCTGCCCCTCCCCCACAGAGAAAATATACACTGAGCTGTTATGAGAACAAACTTTTGGGACATGGGCCTGGAGAAGACCTTCATTTTTGAAACTATACCCTTATGTGGTCATTTTTGTTTTTGTTTTTTACAGTGAGTGTGTATTATTGTGATCATCAGAAAAAGTAATGATTTCAAATATTTGTACATACTCTTTGGCTCATAAATGCCCTTTCAGGGCCAGTGAGATAGCTCAGTGGTCTAAAGCACCTGATTAGGCAAGCGCAGGGGACCAAGGTTTGATCCCTGGCACCACTTACCATGCCAGCCCCACCATCAGGGTGGACTGAGCTAACCAAAAAATCAAATTAAAAATACACGTCCTTTCAAGGAAAAAAAAAATCCTTTAAAAAATTGGAGCCAGGTACCATAGCACACAACAGCTGCCCGGGAGGCTGAAGCAGGAGAATCACTGGAGCTTAGGCATTTGAGGTCAGCCTGGGCAATGGCAGACATCCAAAAAAAAAGGAGGGAGAATAAATATGTGAAAATTATTAAAGCGTTAGCAATAGCAACAAAAATGGAAACCCCCTAGCTGTTAGAACGTTAATGATGAGATTGTAGGGAGCAGGGACAGAGGCTGCCACAGAAGCTCAGGCTGGGAGAAAGCCACGCCACCTCAGTGCTAGTCTGTTTCGGTCTCCCTGTCCTAAGAAAGCCTCTGCCTCCCTGCAGGCTGCTTGTGTGGATTCTCCAGGCTACTCCGCAGCCTCTATCATGTACAATTCTGTCGCAGAACAGAGCAGAGCAGTCCCCAAAAGCTGATCCCTTGCAAATGCTCAGATACCACTTCCTAAGAAGCTGCCTTTTTTTTTTTCAGTATCAGAAATCTAACTCTGGCCTTGCACTGGCCAGGCAGGTGCTTGAGCCACTAGACAAGCCTCCCAGCCGTCACCTTCCTAATTAATCTAAGAAGCAATGAGCATTTCCAGGCCCTCATTTGGTGGCAGAGGCATGACCCAGAAGACCACTGAAGAAGAGTCACCAGCAGAGCTGGGCCCAGGACGACAGTATCCCGCCCCGTGTGGCTGTGTGCTCCCAGTACCCTTGGCCTGCTAGGCCCTGCTTCCCAAGCCCAGACCTGAGCCACTATGTGGAAGGGGGCGTCTCCCTCTTCCCAGTCAACAACATACCTCACCTAAAAGTTCTACCACAGACCATGACACATTCCCTCCACCCACACACGACCCCCTAACGCCACTTTCCTAACAGCCACACCTTGAGGCCCGTGAGAGGTTCCCATGAGAGTAACCTGAGAAGCCAAGGGCCTTTCTACCCTCGTGGAGCACCTGTGGGGGCTCCATAACACCCCTTTTTCCTACCCAAGCCTTCCACTGCCTGAGAAATAAGACAAGTAAACTAACAATGGAGACCAATTACTGCCGATCCACATTGATACCAAGACCTAAAAGGAGGCAAACCTGGCCCTCAGTCTGGGCAGCTGGAAAAGACAGTTGTCCCCGGGGTGGCAAGTGAGGGCCCCTCACAGCACAGCAATGAGAAAGGCCAACCCCCCCGGAAAAAGGGAAAGGGAAGAGCTGGAAGAGTCCGTCTCACTTCTCCTCCTGGACTCCTCAGCCAGTGAAGACACTGCTCTTGCCCGCCAGGACGCCGGCAGAAGGAAGCTGACTTTGAGCAACATTTAACATGGGCCTGGCGTGCGCACTCCACAAAGCCAGGGAGGAGAGACCAGAGCGCAGAAGACCATGGCAGGAACCTGGGGGCAGAGGCCGGGTAGAGACAGCAGCCTCCATCCGGGGACACTGCTGCCAGGCACTGGGCTGCAGTGGGAAAAGAGGGGGTTGGGATCCTCCTCCACCAATAGCACCCCTCACCAGAAGCACAGTGCTGGACTCAGTCCTTCGAGTGGGTAATCATTAACAGAAACATCCGGCTCGAGATCAGAGCACCAACAGACCCTCACAGGTTGTTCCTTCTCTGTGTCCTTACGTGGCTGCAGGGACAACAGTTTTCCCTGGGCCTTTCTAATAGGCACATTCATTCTAGTCACAAGGCCACAGCCACTGTGGGCTACATCCCCTATCGCAGATGAAGCTCTGACACATCTGTTTCTGAAGTTCACAATCAATTTTTTTTCCCTCAGATCCAAGATGGAGGATCTAAGAACAAAAACCTTCTGGAGTCCTTTTGTTCGGCTAAATGGTTTGAGCCCTGAGTCATACCCAAAAGTGAGGACATCCTGTCCCTGCTCTCAGGAGGCTTGCAGTGCAGCTCCGCACAACCCGTCTGGATGCCGACCAACAGAATGAAACCCCCTGTCTGGAGATCTCTCCCTTCTGGGTCTGCCTCGGACAGAATGGCAATTCTGCATCCTCTCTGAGTCACCCATGTTCGGAACAGGAGGATCCTGTCTCAGCTACTTTTCTCTCATTGCAGGGAGAAAACACCTGACACCCAAAATAATGGAAGGAAAGGTTTATTTAACTCACAGTTGGTGGAGGTTTCAGTCCATACTCGGCTGGCTCCAAGGAAGAAAGGCAGAAGGCAGAGGGCAGCCATTCCTGGCAGCAGCAAACAGCAAAGAGCAGAGGGAGGGCCAGCTGCTCCAGCAGCTCGCCAGCCTCTTTTCCCTCCTTACATTATAATGCAGATTATTTGCTCAGGGGGGGGGGGGAGTGGCACTCATACCCACAGTCCCAGCATTGGATCACGAGTTAATCACAAACTCTCGAAGCTGCCCTAGGACTGTGAGAGCACAGCTAGCCACAAACCAGCACAGACCCCACGTCAGTTCCATCCCCAGAAATGGAAAGTGGGACCCAGAGAAGAGCATTATCCGGAACACAGTCACACACCCACTTTTGGTGGCTGTTTCTATCTGGATCTTTTTCCACCCCCTCTCCCAACTCTGCTACCTTGGTCTGTCATTGAGCTACACAAGCCAGGCAAAAAAAGAGGACAATGAAAAGACCTGGATCCCTTCCTTTTGGGAGTTTGCACCCAGCATCCCATGCCCAGAGGCTCAGCTCGTCGCTTGGAAAGGCAGTTCTCTCTGAGAGTCAGCCAAATGCTCAGGAACACCCACAAGAGCTTGGTGACAGCTGCCACTGCAATTGTCCCTGCCCTAGGTTGTGGGGTACTCAGATGTCTCCACAGTATGCTGACTCATTCCCTTGGGTACAGTGACTACCAAGCAGTGGGACAGCTGAACCAAATGTAACTGCTTTCAGTTTTTAGAAGAACCTCTACACTGATTTCCGTAGTGGCTGTATGAACTCACATTCCCATCAGCAGTGGAGGAGTCTTTTAACCTTGTATCCTTGCCAGCATTATCGTTTGCTTACTCTTGTATTTATTCATTTACCTTTGGTACTGGGAATCTAACTCCGAACCTCGAGCTTCCCAGGCAGGAGCGGTGCCGCTGAGCTATATCTTACCCCTTTTAAAAAATTTTTGACCATAGACATTTTGACTAGTGTGAGACAGGGTCTCAATGTAGTTGTTATTTTAATTTTCTGTGAATTATTTCTTGATGGCACCTGTCTGAGTCTCACACACCACGTAGGGGAGGAGAGAGGTCCTTCAGTCCCAGACTCCAGATCAAGCTGTGGAACAACTCCAGCCCCAGCCTCAAGTATTAGAACTGCGTGAGTGAACACAAGCAGGATGGGTATGGTGAGACAGAACTATGTAAAATAGTAAGATGGGTGCTGTTTCAAACCACTCAAATTGGGTGTAATTTAATACAAAGCAGTGGACAACCAAAAACTCCATTTGGGAAAAGAGACCAGAGGCTCTAAATGGATCAGAGAACTGATCACAGAAAAGACACCACAGTAATATGCTGCTGTCCTAGTACTCAGGAGGCTGAGGCAGAGGGGTTGCCATGAGTTCAAGGCCAGCCTTGGTTACATAGTGAGTTCCAGGCCAGCCTGAAATGTATAGTGAGAGACCTGTCTCAATCCCCCACGCCCCAAAAAGAGAAGTATTTAAAAAGTGCCTGTCATATACCTGTCACCTTAGCACTTGGAAGGCTAAAGCAGGAAGATAGCAAGTTTAAGGACAGCCTGAACTAAATAATGAGATCTTGCCTCAAAAAAACAAAGGAGGGGGCAGCCAAATAGCTCAGCAGGTTAAAGTGCCTGTAAGCAGACTCAGGGGCTCGGGGTTCGATCCCCGGACCTGCCATGCCTGCCCCACCCCTGGGGTGCACTGAGATGTCCATTGAGACTGGACATGGTGGCATGCACCTGTAATCCCAGCTCTTGGGAGGCTGTAAACAGGAGAGTCACTCTGAGTCCGATATAGTAGTGAGACCCTCAACACTCTGTAGACCCTTCCCTAAAATACAAAAAGCCCCCTTTAAAAAATGTTTAACTTATGCAAACCATAGTGATGCATGCATGCCATCCAAGCTACCTAGGAGGCCAGTATGAGAGGGTTGAAAGTTCAAGGCCAGGTTGTGCAATTCAGTGAGATCCTCTTAAAATTAGAAAAGGGGGGAGGGAGCTAGAGGTGATACATTCCACACTCAAAGTGGCCCCAGCATTGAACAAAAGAAAAGAAAAAAATACATGTTTTGAGCCTCTATACCCAGAGTATGAGAAAAGTGTTCCAATTATGTCTTAAAACAAAGATGCAATAAACTAAACATTGGTACATTTAATTACTTCAACATTTTGAAGTCTTTACAGGGCAAAACCCCTGTGAACAAAATCAAAAGATGAATGACAGAGTAGGAGAAAATGTATCATAGAAAAAGGACTAAAATCTCTAACACATAAATAACTTCTAAAAATTGAGGGAAAACATTGAAAGTCTTGTAGAAAAATGGGCAAAGACATGCACAGAAAATTAACAACAGCAACAAATGTAAAACTGACACTTAAACATATGAGTAGCTGTTCTTCCTTGCTCATAATAAGAAAAAATGCAAATTAAAACTGTACTGAGACGGTATATTTCACTCAACAGATTGGCGAAAATTCAAAATCTTGAAAATGTAGCATGATGGGGAGAGTGTGGAGAGCAGGGATTCATCGGTTTCTCGTCAGGATGACAAGCAGTCCTGGCTTTGTGGAGAGAAATCCCACGCTAATGAAGCTCACATGTTCACCTTTTGCCCCAGAAGTCCCACTTCTAGGAATTCACAACAACGATGCTTCTCCAGCAATTTTTAAAAAATCTATGTACAATGTTCTTCATATGACATTATTTATAATTATACAAAGTATCTTCAATACCCAGGCATACAAGACTGCGTAAGCTGACAGTGTTTTGTTGAAGAGCATAAAAAGACTAGAGAGGATATGACTGGGGCCTGGGGAGATAACTCAGTGGTGTAAGCACCTGCCTGGCAAGCACAAAGACTTGAGTTCAATCCCCTGTAGTGCATGCCGTACTGTCCCCGGAACCCTGGGTGCACTGTACTGGCCCAAAACTGGGCGTGGTGGTGCACACCTGTAATCCTAGCCCTGGAAAGGCTGACACAGGAGGATCACTATAAGTCTGAACTTCTTAGCAAGACCCTCTATCAAATTTTAAAAAGACTATAGAAGATATGACTGATCTGAATATATTAAATGAGCTCAATTCCAGAACATATCAATGAAAAATCACAAGTCAAAGACTTATGTAGAATATAGAGATTGCACATTGTAGCTTGGAACTGGAATGTTCCTCAAGGCCAGCTGAGAGAGGCCTGGTCTGCAGTGTGGAAGAGATGGGAGGTGCTATTACTTGAAGAGGTGGGGCCAGGTGATGCTCTGAGGTCACTTGGGGCTTTCAGTAACTGGAAGAGACTGTGTGGTTCTGATCTCTCCCTCCGGGTTGGCTTCCCAGCTGCCATAAGGAGAACAACACTCGGTTGCAGTCTGCCTGCATGTGCCACTGTCTCACCATGGGTCACAGAAGTGGGGTCATCCAGCGTGGACTGAGCCCTCCAAAGCCATGAGCCAAAATCAGCCTTTCCTCTTACAAGATCGATTCATCTCAAGTATCTGTTACAGGAAGAGAAAACAAACACAATGTACTTGTGTATAAAAGGTAAACTGGTAGCTGGGCATGGTGGCACATGCCTGTAATCCCAGCTCTCAGGAGGCTGGGGTAGGGGAAAGGGGATCATTGTGTGTTCCAGACCAGCCTGGACTACAAAGTGACTTCAAGGCCAGGCTGAACTGCATAGTGAGACCTTGTCTCAAAAAGACAAATAAATAAATAAATAAATAAATAAATAAATAAATAAATAAATAAATAATAAAAAGGTAGTCAGAGCTACTTGGGAAGCTGAAGCAAAGGAGCAGAGCTTCAAGGTCAATACAGGGAAGACAGGCTCAAAAAAAAAAAAAAAGATAAGGCAACACACATATTTTGCTTAATTTTAGAAAGCGAAGAATAAATGGTAAAACAATAGAAGAGGTCATTTAAGGGCTTTAAAGGATGGGGTACAGCTAAAGGGAAATAGGGCTGAGAACACTTCTCTGCACCTACTCTTTGGTGCCATTTTTATTCTTAAGAAATGTGTTACTATTCTATATATTCAAAATAAAATTAGGTGAGAAGGACAGGGATGGAGGAATCTTTATATCACTGCAAACAAGAGCAAATTAACACAAACCTGTGGCTGTGAGGATCAGTCCAGGGCCATCTTTTGTGTTTCTCTTTTCTGATATTAGAGATTGCATCCAGTCGGTGTTGTCCTGAGCTACACGCCCAGCCCTTCTTAATCTTCTATGTTAGGACAGTGTTCTGCTAAGTTGTCCATGGCAACCTTGGACCTGTGATCCACAAGGGCTCAGCCTCTGCAAGGGCTGGGGTTACGAGTGGGTGCAGATCACCTTCGGAGCCCGCCTGAAGGCCGCCCGCTCACAGCATACTTCAGAACTGACCCTGCAGATGGCCTTTCTGCTGTGCCACCTCCTGAGTGAGCCCTGCGGATAAGAGGCATGAGAAGGGAACTGAACTGCAGCTGGAGAGGAGCAAAAAGACCTGCTTCTTCCTGTTTGTCTGTGGTTTCCAGCTCCTGTGTGTCTCCCTACGTGCTTACAAAATTGTTCTTATCACACGAGGCCAGCACCCAGCACCAGGCAACGAGCACTTGCTTCTGAGAATTTCCAACTCCAAGAGCTGCCACCCTGAACTTATAAAAGCACCCTCCTCCACCCAGCTCTGAGTCTCCCAGCGCAGCTCCCTCCTCTCAGCCCCAATGCTTGTTCATCTGAACCTCTCCTCATGCCCCAGCCCCAGGAGTGGTTGCTTCCTGCGGTGGCCACCGTAAGACCTTAGGGGAAAGCTGGAAAGTGTGTTTCTGGGCTCTGGGAAGGGTCCTTCAGGCTTTTCAGGGATCTGTGATGTCAAAACTATTTTCTCCATAATAATAAGCTGTTATCTTCTGTTTTCACCATACTGACACCTGCAAAATGATGCTGCAAAAAACAACGGTGTGTAAAACTGCTGACATTCCAGCAAGAAAAAGGCAGTGCTGAACCAGTAGTTGGTGCTTCGTGTTGTTTCATCTTCTTTCCTGTTTGTGTGCTACTGAGGCTGGAAGCCCAAGCCCAGGGCCTGCTGGGTAAGCGTCCTACTGGAGAGCCACACCCCCAATCCAGGTGTTGCACTTTTTTACTAGAATACCACACACAGGAAAAAAGAATCCAGTTACACCTTCCAGTTACTCTTAATGAAGCAGCATAAAATTAGTAAACTTAAATTATGTTCATTATGAACACATTATTTCTATATTCTCATAAGTAGTATTCCAAAAATAGGATAGTTGTCTCAAGGAATCGCACTGTGTGACTATTTGAATTATTAGCTAAACTAGCAGCTTTTTTAATGAACGCTTTTTCTTCTTTTCTGTCCTTTGTAGGTTAGGCTGGGCTTGAACTAACTTTGTAGCCCAGGCTGGCCTGAAATTCTAGGTGACCCTCCTCAGATATTTATTGGCTATTTTCTCAGAAAAAAAAAAAAAAAAGCTTGTCATTCCAAGAAAAGTAATGAATAATCTATTACCAATGACAAAATTTGAGCTTTCAAACTAAAATGATAAGTTGAGTTTGACAAGTCCCAATATTAGAGGTTTTTCTGATAAGTAATGGTGATGATCACATATGTGACATTTTGGTGGTGTCTAAATAAATGCAATGACATTTGCTATTTTCACTCAAACAGTGATTAATTAGTTGACTGACTGACTGATTGATTGATTGATTTGCAGTCTGTGATGGAACTTACGGCCTCATGCCTGCAAGGCAAGTGTTCTCCCTGAGTGACGGCCCCGGCCTCCACACCCATATTTAGTAAATACTCAGGCATCAGGCTACCAAAGTTACATGGAAAAATGATCCATTCGAAGTCAAGCTATTTCAGAGGACTTTAATGTCAGCACCTAACAAAAAGTTTTTAGGTGTAATTTCAGATTACAAATTATAAGCAATCTCGGAGACCGGCCAGAGACAGCGCGGCCGACTCCGCCATCTTGCTCCATCCCGCCCGCCCCC
>PVKA01045067.1:0-15766 GCA_004027165.1 Ctenomys sociabilis
AAGGAAGGAAGGAAGGAAGGAAGGAAGGAAGGAAGGAAGGAAGGAAGGAAGGAAGGAAGGAAGGAAAGAAGGAAGGAAGGAAGGAAGGAGAAAAGAAAGGAAGGAAGGAAGAAAGAAAGAAAGGAAGGAAGGAAAAAAGAAAAGAAAAGAAAAGAAAAGAAAAATGTAGGGCTGGCTTCAGGCATACCCTATCCTATTTTGGGCATCTGAACAATACAATCATGGCCATATCTATTTCCTGATATGTTCTTGTTTTTGTTTGTTTGCTTTATTGGGCAAATGCTACACAGGAAGCATACATTTGTGGGCTTTGGATTCAGTGCAGTGATTAGACTGGCTGTAGTAACACACCACTGCAGCAGACAGAAAGAAGCTGAAGGAACAGCAGGAGCAAGAAGTCTATCCTCACCTGACTTCGGGAAGGAATAGGCAACAACTGCATTGGGGAAAATGGGCACACCCCACTTCCAGGCGTGAAGCACATAGGACAAGGCAGTAAGACATCAAAATTGGAGTTCTAGGGATCAACTTGGAAGGAAGCCAGGCTGAGCCATATGCTTTTGATTGGCGGTTTCCTCCTTCTATATAGCTGCACCTTCGTCCTGCTAAAATGGTAAACTAGATCAGATGTTAAGCAGCCTGCATCCAACAGTCCCAGCCCAACACTTCTTATTAGTGTAACAATCTCCTGCTACACCATGTATGCTTCTCGCTCTCACCTAGAATTGAGCAGCTGAGTCATGAGAAGTGACAGACAGAAAAAAGTAATACTTTATTTTTTAAAGTTGCACATAAGCAGAAAACTGTAAAGACCAAGTATATATAAAATCTCATTTTGAAATTGACTAAAGCTGCCAACAAAGTATCTCATACTATCTATGGTGCGCATAGATCTCATTATGGTGATGCATAGCAATTAAAGTCTGTAAGACAAATAGCTCAAGGAAATGATTCTTTCTTGCTCTATCTTTTATAAAGTCAAATCAAATACAACTGGGTCAGCTGTATACAGGAAAAAAATATATGGCTCCCTGTCCTCTCCCCTGCCAGGAAAGCGACAGAGAAAAGGGATAAGAATCACCCCTCCGGGACTCTCCATGTCTTGTCTGAAACTTAGGCTACTCCAGCCAGCCTCTAACACCGGTGATCAGCTGGTGGCTTCTGGGACAGCTGGATCCTCTGCGCAGACGCTTCCTGGCTGCCTCAGCCGTGGCTTCGCCCTCCCTGTGTTGGATCCAAATGATTTCAGGGCAGCTCCCTGCTTCATTTAGGAAACACACGGCTTCTTAAAAGGGATTTTGAAGTTGGCAAGCAGCTTTCAAAATATATGATGGAGTGGTAAATTTTGCCATAAATTAGAGGTTTCCTGTCAGCCACTCCTTCTGCCTTCCAGAGAATCTGAGGGCACTTTTAGCTCAGAGGCACGGAAAGACTGACTGGCTCTCCTTCCATAAAAGGAAAATTGAGCTCCAGCAAGATAGATGAAGTTATTACAAATAGTTATGTGGAGAGGAATGTGATGCTTTCTCCTGATTAAAAAAAAAAAAATCAAAGGCAGGGCACTAAAATCTAAACTGCAATCCCTCTGGTTTCCTGCACCCTCCCTCCTCTTTCCTGGCTCAGCCAACAAACTTGCTGAGGTGTTTGCATTAAACAGTTAAGGGGGGAAGCAGACCTCCGCCTATGACTGGAAGCAGTAGAATGAGCAAAATCCTTGAAAAGCGCCTCCTGAGCCAGACTCGGGGCATGGGCAAGGCTTCCTGCACAAAGCAGATCTCTTATCTAATGCAAACATTAAGGGAAAAGGTAGATTTCTCAAGAACAGGAAAGAAAGCAAGAATGTTCTGGAACCCAGAGCAAAAAAAAGAGAGAGAGAACAGCATAGCCAGGAAGCATATGACCTCCTCCAGTTTTATTCTATCTACACTCCAATTCTGAATCCTAACAAGATTATGAGGTGGAACCTTGGCCAAGATTAGCCAAGGTGCTAATCTTTCTGAACCTCAGTTCCCTCATCTGCAGAATGAGACCAGCTCCTTACAGGTTCATTGCAGAAATCGCACTGCATAATACGTGAAAATTTCCCTCACTATGCCCAGCATGGACTGCTCAACAACTACCCACTATTATAATTGAAATACACAGGCTTTGAAGGATGGCATTAGGGAATGTCAGGCACACATGGAGCTCTGAGGGTCAGGCAGCAGAAGAAGAAGAAGGAAGGTTGCCAGAGAATCCAGAATCTATGCTAGAGTTTTATCAAAAGTTAAGCCACCACCTTTCTTGGGGATTTGGAATCAGGACTATGATTCTGGTCTGATTTAGATTTATTCAATCTGTAAACATTTGCTGAATACCTGGGTCAGGCCATGGAGACCATGTGTCAAGCATTTGGAAGTGGTCCGAAGGCACACGAGCGAGAACAGCCTAAATGCAAAATGAGGGAGGGCAGAGGACATTGTAGGGATCTCATTAAACAGGGAAGAGAGACAAGAAGTCATTCAGAGTCACGAGTCTCTCTAGCTACTCAGCAGGATTTGGGGGATAACAAAAGAACACAGTGTGGTTTTTAATAGAAAGAAAAAGTGGTAAGCTAATGCAAGGCACTCACTTCGTCAGCGTAACCAGCACGGCCCGTATCCCCCATAAGTGCTCGGTGCCCAAGGTAACAATGTCTCCGTGTCTGTGCTGGCAAAGGGGACACAAGGTAATGATGTCTTAGATTGCAAGCTCATTTGCCCAGATGAGTTGAGTTTTCACATTGTCATCCTCGGATATTCTGGATTCCCTGGACATGCTTCCACACTCTTCCAGTCCATCCTGCTTCCCCTGACCAGTTCAAGGCTGCCCTGAGAATCTTTGCTCATCAGTGTGCATGACCTGCTGCCACCCACAAGCAGGTTCCCTTTCTGAAGTCTGCTTCAGTCTCTTCCTGTGCACCCTTTATAACTTGGATCAGCAAAGATTTATTGACATTTGGGTTAATAAAATTAAAGAAAAGGGTATAATACCATAGCATTTCAATCTATTTTAGATAGGGTATCCTCAAAACCCATAAGCCAAGACCCAAGGCCAACTTGAAGGTGTCCATGACAGTTCCCCTCCCATCAGGCTCAGCTTTAGAAACTGGCTTATGCCTCGCATCTATGCCCATGCTTAGTAGCCTTAAATGAATTCCCTTTCAATAAGTCCTTGATTTCAAGGCCCAGAAAACAATGGAAGTTATTCTTTTCTTACTCTTTATCCCATGGCCTTAGACCTTTCCCTTTCAGGAGAAATTCTGTGGCCTTCTGGAGATGAGCCTACAGTCCAGAAGAGTTTTTGTAGGATATTCCCCAGTTCCAGCTCATTTGCTCATGAGTAAAGCAAGACTTGGCACATTGACATTCTAGTCTGTGTGGAACTGCATCAAATTCTGGCCACGTGAGGTAAAGACCAGATTTGCACATTTGTGGCCGCAGTAGGCTTTGCCTTCTGCTCTTTCAGCTGCTAAAGCCAACACACAGATACCTTGAGCAATGATAAAAATGCCTGGCCATAGAGAAGTCCAAACTTGTGCAAAGGAAGGAAACTCGTCTAAAGGGATTCAATCTTCTGAGATGCACAACGAGCACATCTGCTATAAAAATGAACTTTGAATTTACAAAGTTAGCTTTTGAGGCCAAAAAAACTCAATCCTTTTTTGAAGTCCAGAAAGGGAACTTCCAATAAAAGGCCGAGAGATGCAGGATGGTAGCCTCCCTGTAAAGAAGAGTGACAGAAACCCTCTGGGGAAAGAGCTGCTCTTCTTGAAGCTCTGAATGAGGGGTTGCTTTTTCCAGGATCCACTCACTGCATCTTTAGGGAATATCACAAAAGACTGGCAGATATTTGTGAATTTTTATGTATTGTGGCAGCAACTATATGTATGTATACAACACATCTATCTTTTATAATTTAAGACAAAATTTTAAGGCCAAAGATCATATGAATGGACTTCAACAAGTTGAAAATACTTCACTCCTGTAAGAAGGTCAGTTGTTGCAGAGCTGAAGTAATTTGAAGAAGATGCAAAAATTAGATAAGCCCAAGAGTTTGCGTGCCATACTTAGGGTGGTGCTGCAGTCAAATTCTTTACCCTCTCTAATTATACATTCAATGAAACCGGAACACATTACACATCCTAAGCCAAGGTCTCAGGAGTGACTCATCTTCCTGAACCCTAACGCTTAACTACTTGACTGTTCTATGGTGCAGAAGACCCACTAGTTGATCGCTTGTTGTTCAAACTACTGTGGTGTTCTTTTCACTAATGTCTTCTTATAGAAACTGTATTTGATATAAGTGACTTTCCATGAATCAAAAAATCAACGTAAGACTTGCCATGAAGCAGCTTAATCATCTATTAATCTTCAGTCTTCTCAGTCCCACTTAAAATTATTGGGAACCCATGTCCTAAGGCTTTATCTTAACAGTAGGCTGAGTTCCACAAGCTCAGGAACTCCCCTGAGATACAGGCACCTCTGAGGGCATGAGAATGTAGTGAAACTTCATTGGCTGAATATGGAATCTCCAGCTCTTTTCCTGATTTAACTCCCAGAAAGCAAAGCAGTCAGCCCATGGGAGAATTCCAAAAAAAATTACACTCCAGAGAAAAACCAAAATGGACTAACGTTTTCTGTGCAATGCAATGTCCAGGCTTATGCCTGATCACAGAAGTCACTTCGGCTCACACTCAGAAACACGTTCCAAATAGTTGTTTTACTGCCCCGTACTCAAAATGACCAGCTACTTGAGAAATTGCCAGAACATCACCAGTTATCTGAGAACTAGTTCTTAAATAAAGACAGCAATCAAAATGGGGGGTGGGGGCAATGGGAGATATAAAGATGAGATAGAGTTCATGCAAGGAAGAGAAGAATATTTACAAAGAGCTGTTAATTACTGTGCTTTATAAGATAGAAGACTTCAAAAACAGTACAAGAACAGAATGCTTTACTAAATGAAAAGGAACAGCCTGGAACAAGAGACAGTCTGTGGCAATTAAAAGTATGACAAATATTAAAATTCATCATGTGAGAGAAGACAAAAGCTGAGCAAATCTCCCCGGGTGACAGGTATGGGGGCTTGTTTGGGGTACAAGCCATTGGAATGGTGCCACAGGAACTGCTGCCATGAGGGATGGATCCAGTGTGGCCCTGCACTGGCCCTGAGCTGCTCGAATGCCACATAAGTTGAGTCCATCTGAAACTTTCGGAGGCAGATGAGGCTTTGTAGTGTTTGTTCCTCCTTTCTCTCGCATGGAACCAAAGCATCCTAATCAACATGGTAATTTGCTTTATTAGACAGATGGGTAGGACACTGGATGCCACCTATCTCAATGTTCAATTGAGTCCACATAAACATTCCCCTGAAGCAGAGGAAAGAAACCCTTAGAAGTATTTCATTCCACAAAGCACCCTGCAAAGCCAGGAGACATTTCCCCCATACTTCCTGTACCCATAGTCACCTCCAAAGGAATGATTAAAACAGGAAAACACGTGTCTCTGTCAGCCATCCACGTTGTACAATGGTCACTGTAGTCACAAAGCAGTTCCCTCCGATAAGGAAAGGCATTGCCTGGAAAATGCAATGTGTTGTGCTCCTGCATCTGTGCTCCCACAAATGCCTTCTTGGCACCAGCATGCTTTGTATGATTAATTTTCCATGAGATTTACAGAGGAATAAAAATCCTTGCTTGTGAAAGTTAAACTTTTGTTTTCTCAGTAACTCCTGAATAATGTTGAAATTATGTCTCAGGCTTCCACAGGGAAAACGTTCTTTCCATTAGCTGGACCTTTGCAGCTGGCCATTGTCTTCTGCAATGTAACCATATATTTCATCAAATTGATTTGCAAAGTACATATTGAATACACATTATAATCACTGATTCTTCAGGTATACTGCAGTCCTCCTAAACTTATACATGGAAAGAACACAGTAAACACCAGGGCCCCAGTTCTCCAGCCCATGTCACGCATGGGCTCCCACGAGAGCACAATTCCCAGGGCATATGCAAGAAAGTGCTATGGTTGAATGGCATTGCATTGAGCTGAATTTGCTATCCGTTCCCCAAGTCCACAGTTCTCCCTTTCCATAATTTAACTCGAGATCACTAAAAACTGATGAAAACATCAGAGTTGCTTCAGAGCCACAGTGTGTTAAATGAGGATCTAGAAACTAAGCTGCTAAGATGTAAGCAATAGTTGCCATCCAAATATTTCAAAAAACACCATTAGTTTTGTAGACAATAAGTATCATAAAAGAAAAATAAAACAAAGCCATAGCTTCCTCTGGCATGCCTCTAATCAACCCCACCTTCCAAACAAAATTTGATTTATTCTGTTTAAGGTGGAGCCTGTGAATCTGAAACTTAAAAAAAAAAAATTTCCAGATGATACCAATAATCCGCTAGAGAAACTCCATTTCTCAGTTTTTAAACCCCAGGATATGACTTGCTTGAAATAGAATTAGAAAGATAAGCTGAAACAGGACACTGGAAGTATTATATAAACTATATGAGTATTACAAATAATGAAAGTTCTAGGAATGTAAAAGTGGAGGAACCCTTCTGTGAAGAAGGAAGGCCAAATTTCACATGCTTTTCAGAATGTAAAAGGTCAGGATCTGGAGTGGGCTTTCTGGGCGAGTCATGTGCAGGGGGTCCAGCCACATGTGACAGATACTGGCCAGCAGCAGCCTAGGCCTGGTCTTCACATTCTCCCTGCTCTGGAGTTTTCACCCAGACTGCCTGACTTCAAAGAAACCTGCAGGTGGAAGGAGAAAGCCTTCACAAGTAGACAGCGAAATGTGTCTTTCACAGTGTTACTATGTGAGAGATGGGTATTCCATTGTCATTCATTTATTTAAGTGCATGAATTCCACAAAGTAATCCAATATAGTCCAGCAGTCTATATTAGTAGTGGATTATCCACATGACTGGCAATGTAATAAATGTAAACAAGAGACAAGAAAAAAATGTCATAGGACCATCCCACTACAATGACAAAATTAAACAAAAAAGGGGGATATAAATGAAGGACCATTTTGTAGTGAAAAAAAATATATATATATGTATATGCAAATTAGTTAGCATAGATATATAGCTACTTTCTCTGAATCCAATGAGAAGAAAGTCTGAACTAATAGTGCTTAGACAAGACATCATATCAGTATCATGTACTATGAATAACTATTACAAAGACAACAGTATGCAATGTATTAATTATTGTAACTGTCCTACTTATGTGTTTTGAAACTGTCTCATTGCTACTTCTTTCTCAATAAAATTAATAGTACTACTGTGTGTATCTACAATTCCATCAAAGGCCAGTAATGGCTCTATAGACATTATTGGATCTTGAAGGCACTAATTCATCAGTGACTTGACAGCAGAATGCGATACCAGAAGGTAGGACCTAATTAGGAAAGTGGGTCATGGAGGTGTGGCTTTGGTAACTACTTCTCATCCCAAGCCCCTTTTGTAAAGCCCTTTTTGCTGTTTCCTACCCACATGCTTTGCCCTGCTGCCATAATATCCAGCCTCACTGTAGGCTAGGAGGAAACAGAGCTAGGTGATCACTGCCTGAAACCATGAGCCTAAGTAAGTCTTCTTTCAGTTCTGTGTTTTGGAAACTAATACACAAGATCAATCTTAAATTGCGCCTTTTCAAAAATCCTTCTTGGGCAAACACAACCTTATCATCTCTTCCTTCCTCTGAATCCAGTAGGAGAGGAAGAGCTTTTACTTCAACCCCCTCCTGTGACAGGATATCATCCCAATAGATCTGAGTGCTTCCAAGGACACACAGGAAGTAGGAGATCCAGAAAAAGTAGGTTCATGCTTTTGATTGACAGTCCAATATTTCTACATTATTTCACCTTTCTTTCTTGTGAAAGCGACATGGCATTAGGTTTTAATATCTTAAACCCAGTTTGTTTGTTTGTTTGTTTGTTTGTTTGTTTAATCTTCATCATCCACAGATTATAGGGCAGTGGCACACACATGGGGTATGCAATAAATATTTCTGAACTGTAAGTACCTATGTTGAGTTAAGTCTCAAAATACCTACTAATAAAAATAAGGTTGGACTTCCACTTCTGGGGAGATAGAGTAGGCATACTCTCTATTCCTCCCCTTAAGTACAGTTATAAACCCAGAAAACTATACAAAACAAACATATTCTCAAAGGTGGGATGAAAAAGACAGGCTAGGACCACAGGATCCAAAGAATATATCATGGGGGTTCCTTCATTTTCTTTCCACCTCATGCATTCCAGAGTTAAGAGCTAACTAATAAAATCCTAAGCAAACATGTCTGCTTATTCAAAGAGCCATGAAAGGGGCACTAGAAAGATAAAAAGCTTCTAGAAAGCAAGCACCAAGCAAACACTAGAGAGTAAGATCTTATGGCCCTGCCACCACCAGTGTCAGTAAAGGTTAATAGTGAAGGTTAGCTGGGATTTCTTCTGTAACAAAAGCTGTAACAAAGCACCCTAAAATTGGTACTAAAGCAGTGTCAGAGAAGGGCAGGTAAGCGTCACTATCCGTGGGGAGAAACCAAAGCCTTTCTCCAGGCTATCAGAAGAAGGCTGTCTATGGAGATTAACACGCCTTCCCAACCGTAACAAGGCAGCTTTAGCCCTCCTTACTGGACCAGGATTGTAAGACACCTAACGCACTGGACTCTCATCGCTTTTAGTGATAACAAGCATGTCTCATCACCCTCCCCTGCTGCAGTATCCATACAAGCCAGTTAAGCAGTAATGAGCACTCCCATCTCTCCGTGCAGTGAGTAAAAGCAGGAGGTAGTGAGGCCGCAGCACCCCTCCCCTCCTAAGGGGGCACAAAAAGCCAAAGAAAGCATAAGTAAAATTCAAAGTCTTATAAAGTAATAAGCCAAGCACTCAAATTTCTGTAAAAATTGATTTTCACATAAAGGACCAGAATGATCATTAACTGATCTAGAAAGGTCAATAAATTACAGGGTTGCTAGAATTATATAACAAAGAGTTTTTAAACCAACCATCACAGAATTGCTTCAAAGAGCACTTATAAACAATTTATTTAAGTCCAGGTCCCTCTCTGTCCAAAAAAATAAGACTGAAGAAGGAAAACAGAAATTTTATCACTGAAAAGCTATGATTACCAAAATGAAAGACTCAGTGGATCACCACAGAAGCACAGTGAAGGAGAGAAAACAGTGAAGCACAAAGTTTAAACAATAAAAATTAACCAATCTCTTAGAATGTTTTATTTTATTACAACAAAATATAGTGACTGAAGCAGGCTACTTTTACAAAGACCAGAAGGAGGGTGACCCTGTCGCAGGCTAGATGTTCAAGGACATACTATCAACTCGGCTCTGGTAAGGATGGATGTTATGGTAGGCAGCATGTGCGGACACACGGGTAGGGGAAGAGGTGACATACCGAAGTACAAAGTCATAGAGTGATTCGGGGGAACTCATCCTGTTAAGTCACTCATCCCAAGACTTGGGAGTCCCCTGAGAGCTACTTTAATGCGTTAGAGGGCAGCATCCTAATGACCCAAGGACCTTCCACTGGGCTCGTGGCCTAATATCCTATGCTGCCTCCTTAACACTGCTACTTTGAGCACCAGTTCCAATCTATGAATCCATAAGAGACAAACTACATCTAAACCGTAGCATTTTGCCTGAAGATTTATGACTTTCTCACAATGCAAACTATTCATTCCCTTCTTCTGGTCTCAACATCTTAACTATTCCAGTATTACTCAAAAGTCCAAGCATAAAGTGACCTCTGAGTCTCAGGGCAAATAAACTCTTCAAATCCTTTCAGCTGTGAGAACCGATAAAATCCAGTACTGTGAAGACCCAGCAGCAGGATGTGCACCACATAAATACTCCGGGAGGGAGAAATTGGAAACCAGGAAGGAGTAGCTGACCCAAAACAAGACCCAGCAGGACTGATATTAAATCCTAGAGTTTCAAGTGGGGCACCTTATACACACTGCCTCAGTGACGGGTGAGCCCCAATTCACTGGGCAGCCCTACGCCTAGACCTCTGCCAGTCATGGACCAGTGGTTACTTGCCTGAGCTTTGCTACACACCATCTGATGCTTTCTGTGGTAGGCACTTCATGTTTCAAGCACCTCTGTGTGGTCAATGCTGCACACTCACACCCATAGATCTGTTAGGCATTGCCCTGTCATTGCAGGGCAAAGACTTGGTCTTGATCTCCTAGGGTTCTCTTTAAAATCTCAACAGAAGTCTCCATGAGAAATATCCTACAATATTGCATTCTGCAGACCTGTAAAACCAGTACACAAGGCATTCTTCCACTATGTCAGCTTACCATCCAAAATTAATCATCACACCCAGTCTGAAAAGCTGTAGAGAAAATAGACTGAAAGAAATAGACCCTGAAGGGACCAGGGAGATGGCTCAGTGGAATAAGCACTTCCCTGGCAAGCAACCACAAGGACACGAGTTCAATCCCTGGTTTCACCAAAAAAAAAAAAAAAAAAAAGAAAAGGAAAGAAAGAAAGAGAAATAGACCCTAAGGTTCTATGAGACTATATAACAAAATGGTCCAATGTTAAATCACACAGAAAAAATAAAAATAGTATGGAGCCATGAAGTATTAAAATAATAGCTGAGGGCTGGCCAAATAGCTCAGCAGATTAAAGCTCCTGTAAGCAGGCGCAGGGCCCTGGGGCTTGATCCCCAGGCCTGTTGTGCCAGCCTCACCCCTGGGCCATGCTGAGACAGCAATTGAGACTAGGCCTAAAGACTGGTGCCTGTAATCCCAGCTCTTGGGAGGCTGTAAACAGGTGGATTACTATGAGTTCAATCGAGTAGCAAGACCCTGAATACCCTGTAGATCCTCCCCTAAACATAAACAACCAAACCCAGAACCAAGTCAATCCAAAGTCAAACTTATAGAAACTTACAAAAAGGTCTTGAAAGTAGCAACAAATTATACATTCCTTATGCAGAGAAGAAAACTTGAATGGCACAGAGTTTCTCCTTAGACTCCTTGGAGGCAAAATGGAAGTGGTAAAAGAAAAGAAAGATCTGTCCAGACTTCTATGTTCCAACTAGGGAGAGATGCTCCCTAACTGTGAGGCATCATGCCATAGGCTGGGGGTCTGGATGGAGTGGAAAAGCAAAGAGGAGAGAAATCTGCCTGTATTTTTTTTAAATCAATTTTGCTGGAGCAGGTGTATCTTTTGCTACTACTAGCATCCAGGTATTAAAACAACACAATAAGGTATACCAAAAACACATAGGTAACTTACATTTTCAAAAAATTATTCAAAGAAATCGTTCAGAAGGGGAAAATGAAATTCAGAAACAAAAAACAATTATAAACATAATATGGCAGGGCCAACCAAATAGCTGGGAGGTTTGATCCCTGGGCCTGCAGTGCTGGCCCCGTCCCCTGCGCACTAAGAAGGCAATTGAATCTGGGCATGGTGGTTGGGCCTGTGAGCCCAGCTCTTCAGAGGCTGTAAACAGGCAGAGCACTGTAAGTCTGATCTAATAGTGAGACCCTGAGCACCCTGTAGACCCTTCCCTAAAATACAAAGTAATAATAATAATATGGCATTAGTGCAAGCATACCAAAAATATATTAAATATTAACAGTTTAAATTTACTAATTACAAAAGGCAAGGGCAGACAAGGGAAAATTTAAGAATATGATCCAACTGTAACCTTCTGAAAAATTCACTTTAGGTATAGCCATAAATGCCAATTGAAAGTAAAAGGTAAAGGTATCTCACATCATTGTTCTTAATTTATTTAAGGTGCTCTAACAAAATTTTATGCATTTAATAGCAGATGCTTGGTTTTCACATTCATAGAAACTGGGAACTAAAAATGAAAGTGCTAGCCACATACCAAGCATCTCGGGACACGTCCTAGAGACATGCCCAGAGCAGTGCCTTACTAATCTGCTGGGCATCTATTCAGCCAGTCACTTTGATGACTAAGATTAGCTGCTGTCTCTGCTGGGTCTGGGAGGTGTCAGGGATCAGCCTGATGGAAGAGCAGGACTTGCTCATGGGCTGTATTTATAACAAGGCATCTCCTCCAAAATTAATGTCATCTTGGGTAAAACTTGGACCTGAGCCCTAACTACATGTGGAGTGGCAAAAAAGTACTGCTAAAGACTTTGGTCAACTTGGGGCCAGGGAGATGGCTCAGTGGAATAAGCACTTCCCTGGCAGGTGCAAGGGCCTGAGTTCTATCCCTGGTTCTGCCAAAAAAAAAAAAAAAGACTTCAGTCGTCGTTAGGCAACCATTCCAATAAGGAAGATAAGGCCATTTTAAATTTGATAAATCAGAATAGGACCCTATAATGATTTAGAATATTTAATCCCTAATTTTAAAGCTTCTCTCCACCCCAGGAATTGAGGTGTTTTTCATTGAAAAATTCCACCAACATTTAAAAACAAGGACTAGCAGTACAGCTCCATGGTAAAGCACTTGCCTAGCATGTACAAAAACTTGGATTCGATCCCTGGCACCACAAAAATAAAAACAAAAATAAAAGAGAAAAGAACATTTTTTCCAATTTGTTTTATGCAGCTGATACTGTGCTGCAAGTGAAGGTAGGCAAGAAACTGTGAACAGAGACAGACAGACAGCAGACAGACATACACAGACAGGCCAACCACAGACAAATATCTTCATGGTTATAGATGTCAAAAGTGTTTTAAACATAAAAGCAAATAAAAAGAACTATACACCATTAGCAAGTGGATTTTATTCCACAAATGTAATCTTGGTTCAGTATTTGAAAAATCAACATAATTTATAACACTAACAGACGGAAGAAAATGAGTACTACATCCTATCAATTAATACAGAAGATGGATTTGATAAAATTCACCATCTGTTAATGACTTTGAAGAAACCCAGAAACACACAAATGGAGGAGAGCTTCCTCGATACAATGATTAAAAAGCAGCAACCATGTAAAAGTCCTGCGGCTGGCAGCACATCTAATGGTAGAAAAGAAGATAGACTTTTCCCCAATTTCAGGAACAAAGCAAGTGAGCTTCCCCCACCGCTGTTATTCACTGTTTTACTGGAAGTTCTAGCCAGTGCAATAAAACAAGAACAGCAGATAAAAGGACTACAGCTTGGAAAGGAAGCAATAAATTGTCCCTGATTCAGATGATATCATTGTCTCTGTGGAAAATCCCAAGAAATACACACACACACACACACACACACACACACTCTCTCTCTCTCTCTCTCTCTCTCTCTCTAAGAACTAGGTGAGCCTGCAGTCATTGGATTGAAGACAAATAAGTTAAATCTGCAAAAGTCAACTGTGTTTTGTACACTTGCAGTGAACACTTGGAACCCAGTATTTATAATTCAACACAAGGAGACTGAAATGTAGCACCACTTACTATTGCTCAATAAAGGAATGTAACAGTGTAAATCTAATGAACTATTACAGTATTTTCATGCTGCATATTATTCAAGGCTGATCAAAGAAAACAAAGACCTAAACACAAAGACATGTAATGTTCACAGAACCTAGTAAAATGTCAATTCCTTCCAAATAGATAACAGTTTTTAAAATGTTTAGAACAGTCTCAGCAAGATTTTTTGTAATGTGACCAAATTATTCTAAAATGTGTATGAAAATGAAAGATAATATCTAAAGCAATTTAAAAAAATAAAACAGAAGTTGATCTATTTAGTTTCAAGATTCGTATGTGGTAACCTAGACTCTTCAGTACTATCAGGGATAGGAACATAGGTGAATGGAACAGAATTGAGAACACAAAAGAAAGCTTCATGGGTACCCCTGACTGATTTTTTTAAACAAAAGTTCAAAAAAAAAATTCAAAGAAGCAAGAATTTTCCTTCCAAAAATGATACAAGATCTATAGGATATTCATAGGTGAAAACAAACACTGCCAAAAGCAGAATTCATACAAAGAAAAATGAATAAACTGGCTTTCACCAATATTTGCAATGCTTTATGCAATGCAGGACTTTGTTTAGAGGAACTAAGACAAGCTGCACCCTTGCGAGAAGATATTTTACAAGCTACATATTTGACAAAGGGCTGAGATCTGCAACATGCGAAAAGCTTTCAAAACTTGACTGCAAGAATAATCATTTCAAGCACAATTCAACTGGACATACAAAATAGTTAGCAGAGATATACAGCTGCTTTCTCTTAGTTCAATGAGAAGAAAGTTTGAACCAATAGTGTTTAGACAAGATAACATGTCTGCATCTTATACTATGAATAACTGCTACAAAGACAACAATATGCAACATATTAATTATTATAACTGTTCTACTAACCTGTTTTGAAACTGTCTCATTGCTACTTCTTTCTCAATAAAGGTAATATAAAATAAAACTTAAAAACAAGTGGAAAATGTATAACACGAATAAATTTTTTTTCTGAAGAAAATAACTGATGAATAAATATAACATCATTGGCTATTAGAGAAAAACAAATTAAAATCATGATAGATGTCATTATACACTTAACAGAGTAACTCTAACAAAAAAATAATGACAATACAAAGTCCTGTTGAGAATGAAGAGAAATTGGAGCAGTCATGCTTTGTTGATAGGAATGAAAAATGAAAAGGCTGCTTTAGGAGAAAATCTGGTGATTTCTTCAAAAATCTGCACATAAAATGACCATAGAACTCAGCAATTGTCATCATTGGCATTTGTCCCATAGAACTGTCAACTACCACAGAGGCACCTGGATTTATTTATTTTTTAAATTAAATTTATTTTATTTTGAAAAGTAAAAAAACAAAAATAAGTACAAAAATCAGAAACAAAGATAACGACAGGATAACATGATACTCATGTTACAGATTTTCGAAACAAGAATAGCTGATTAACAATGGTAGGTATGTTACTTTTTAATCTTTCATTCATTTTAAAGAGAAAAAAGGATAAAATAGCAATGAAACAGTTTCAAAACAGGTTAGTAGGACAGTTATAATAATTAACACATTGTATATTGTTGTCTTCATACTAGTTATTCAAAGGACAAGATGCAGACATGATATCTTATCTAAACAATATTAGTACAAACCTTTTTCTCATTGAACTAAGAGAAAGTACCTGTATATCTATCCTAACTATCTTGTATATACAAATATTTGTTTCACTACAAAACTCTCCTTTATATCCCTCTTTTTTGTTTTGTTTTGTCAGAGACGGGTGTTCCTCTGCAGTTAGAAAAGCTGTTTTTGGAGGAGTCTTTAAAGGACCTTTGCATACTTAAAGCCAGTCCAAAGATTGTAGGTGCTTGAATTCAGCAAAACAACCCAATCTAGTCCAGTAGTCTGTGATAGTAATGGGTTAGCTGGCTCCCGCTCTCACAGCCATTACATTACACTGAGATTCATAGAGGCAGTTCCAGGGCAAGTGAGAGCCAGACAGACATTAGACGACTCTACCTCACCGAGGAAAACAAGTAAACACGCGCAAAGGAGTTCCTAAGAAGCCAAGAGCAAGATGCTGTCATACGCATTCTTTGTGCAAACTTGCTGAGAGGAACACAGGAAGAAGCACCCAGATGCTTCCTTTACTTCTCAGAGTTTTCTAAGAAGTGCTCAGAGAGGTGGATGTCTGCTAAAGAAAAAGGAAAATTTGAAGATACGGTAAATGTGGACAAGGCTTATTATGAAAGAGAAATGAAAACTTTTTTTTTTAAACTCTATTCTTGGGTTTTTTTTTTTTTTTTTTTTTTTTTTTT
>PVKA01045068.1:0-15765 GCA_004027165.1 Ctenomys sociabilis
CCTAAAAAAAAAAAAAAAAGAATGATAAGTTTGAAGCACTTATACTGAAGTGGATGCCACTTGAACATATACTCATAAGTGAAATAAACCAGACACACATGTGCAAATATCATATAGTCTCCCTAGTACAACAAGCAAAAAAGAGAAATACAAAAGGAAACGTACAACTAAAATCAATTGAGTCAGATAAGGCAAAGTGAATGGTATATGCTGCAGGATACTAATCAGCTTTTCTTCTGGATGGTTAACAACTTAAGTTCACAAATCAGAGTTGGAGAAATAGAAGAGCCACATGGCCAGCCAACATTTTGGCTCTAGCCTTTCAAGGTCAGCGAAGACTCAGGACATAGGAAAACCTGTACTGCAACATCATGAAACTCAGGTGAGGTCCAAATTTTCTGAACAAGGAGATTATGGAGCCACAGAGGAAAGAGATTGAAGTTCTAAAGTGTGCCTGGGGAGAGTCACATGGAGAGAAAACTTTCTCTCAGGCTCTCACAGAGAGCAAACTGGTCAAGCATTGGCCGTGACACATCCACATGGATGACACAAAGGATCTTCAGAATAATGTACAGGACTACAAGATAAACCCTGAGAGGACTTCACCGACCACATAAGAAACATAAAGTGCATGTGTTGGTATATAAGTCTTGCTCTCTCTAGGTCTTAACCATCCAGCAGAAAAGTATAAAAATGAAGTATACATCGCGGGGCCATAATATTAAGCTGAGCTCTAAATGGCTATGATTGACAACTTGTTTGAATAACTCACTATTGTTGTGGAATGCCAGTTCACAATTCTTATCTAGGCTTCTTAGGTATTTGGGGGTCATGCTCACTCCCAAAGATGAACTGTTTGGGATGGAAAATTACAAGATCACCCAGGTAATGGTAATAGAAACTTCTGGGGGAAGGAGGCCATCTAGTAAGTAAGCAAAACAGGACATGGCAGTACAAGCAAAAGTCAAGACTTGAAACAGAGAAAGGAGGAACCTGTTAACAGCATTATCTTCATATAAGGACACAAGAAAGGAGGATATTATGAAAATTCTTCATAATTAAAATTTAGAAGCCCAGGTTCTAATGGTGGATCCACTAATTTATGTGCACCAGGACAAGCATCTTCCAAATTCTAACGTATTATTTATACCCCAATTTTTTTCTCCCTGTATAATGTTAATCTATTCATTAAATATCAAAAATATAAAAATTAGTGCAAGCCGGATACAGGTACCTGACAATCAATTGTGGCCTAATCAACTCTTTAATATGATCAAAATCAGTATTTCTTAAATCCAGGATACATGTCATGCACTGTGTGGATAGCTCAGCAGTCTAAGCACTTGCCTGGCAAGAGCCGGGAACCTGAGTTCAATCCCCAGTGCTACATGCAGTGCTGGCCACTGAAACATGGAGTGGTGGTGCAAGCTTGTAATGCCAGTGCTTGGGAGACTGAGACAGGAGGATCACTATGAGTGTGAGCTGCATAGCAAGGCCCTGTACCAAATAAATAAATAAATTTTAAAAAATTTTTAAAAGACCCATGTCATATGTTCAGAATTGGCACTACTTCTCCTATTTAAAAACTAACAACTCATTTCATATATCCATTAACTCTTTTCCAAAATGCATATGTTTCTGCTCTCAAAGAAACAAGGCTGAAAGATTTATTTAAACATGACTGAAGTATTTAGTAGTACCCAATTAATAGTAAGTATCACTCTGAGACACACAAGAAAATTGTTAATATTTTTCTGGGCTTCTGATTTTTGAAAGTAACTTGAATATTGAAATGCATGCTGATTACAGATAGAGAAATGTCTTACAGATCCTGTGCTCCTACTGATAACCCACACACAAGATACACTGTTGGATCAATAGCGAGAGAATGGTTAGAGAAGCCCGAGGTGATTCCCATTTATTTTCATCTATGAAATAACAAAAGCCAATATTCTTTACTTAATCATCCTACTAGTGCTATTTCACAAAACCAAATAAATTCCACATGTGGCATTTAAGAGGGTCAAAATGGCACACTTTCACATTTGCCACTATAAAACTGGCTGCATATGTTGAAATAAAGTGAATCTTAGAGCAAAACCTATTGAGAAAATGACAATAAAAGAACAATTCCACGACTTCCTTCTCTGTATCAATCCCATTACCTCTCAGGTTCAAAATACTGTTTGGCCAATATTCTTGTATTTAGAAATGTAGAATGTCAAGGCAATCTATTTATACCTTTGTTCTCATTATAAAATGCTGATCATTGTATAAAATAATTTTGATAGAGTCACTGTGAAGACTACTTTGGACAATCCATACAGAAAGTGCTACATATAATAAGGTGCTCATTAGAGAATATATACTTCCTTTTCTTTTCTTTTTTTTTTTTTTTTTTTTTTTTTTTTTTTTTTTTTTTTTTTTTTTTTTTTTTGGTCTTTTTGAGACAGGTTCTAACTATGCAGTTCAGGCTAGTGTTAAGCTCACTTTGTAGCTCAGGCTTGTCTCAAACTCACAACAATCCTCCTGCCTCAGCCTAGAATATATACTTTCATACATGTAGTGTTTTACTTAAATGAGGTTTTTGATTCAATTTATTTGTTGTTTAAATTATATAAGTGTGAAGTATTAATTTCTTGCATGTTTGGATAGTTAAAGGGGGAGTTTAGGTTGAAGAGGAACTCAATAAAAATTGCTAAATGAAGTCTAAGACTGCACTGTAGAAAGAAATTGAAGCACTTTCAACTTGCATGGATATGTATTTCAAAAGAAAGTAAAGATGAAAATAAACTGCCAAGTGGATATCTGCATCTTCATGCCAAGCAAAATGATAAGTTAACAAGCATCATTTAGACAACCAAGCTAAGAGCAAAGGCCTCTTCAAATATCCAAGTAATCCAGGAAGAGTGTCTATTCCATTCCATTCTAGTCAGTCAACCTGCTGTTTCTGCATCCATGGAGTAGACTAAGACATATTGAAAATATCCAGAAAATAATGTATCTTTACTGAACAAAGACCTTTTTCTTTGTGCTATTCCTTAAAAATGCAAGGATCTGTACAACATTTACATTGTACTAGACATTATAAGTAAACTGGAAGTTGACTTACAACATACAGGAAGATGAGCATAATGAACATGCGATAGAATGTCATTTTATCTGTGGGCCTTGAACTTGTGTAGATGTTGGTGGGAGCACTAAGCAGATGGCCTGTCATGCAAGGCAAAACACCATAAAGTACTGGACACTGCTGTACCCCAGGGGATCTCCTGGCCTAAAATTTATATTCAACAGTCTCCCCCAAATTCCAAGGAATGATTGTATTCAGTAATTGCCTCTACTTTGTAGTTATTTTGCTTCTCTTACATGTTTAGATGTAGCCCATTTGTTGGCTATTCCACAAAGACCAAAATGGCTGCTTAGTTGTACCATAGTCATGAAAAGGCAATTTAAAAAGCAATAGAGCCATTTGGTTAAGGGCAGATTAGGAGAGTGCTAACCTAAGATCATAGTACACTCAGGTTTTGATGGGCATTACAGCTTGAGGATCAACCTAAAAGAACATATCCCAAACTTTATGGCCTCTAAGTAGTTAATAAAGTTTCACTCTTTCTTTCCACCCAGGTACTGCACAGGGCTATTCATAAAGTAGGGAGCATAAAAAGCAGACAAACTCCTAAGGTTTCTCCCATAAAAGTCTGTTGTCTATTCAGGATCTATTTCTCTTGATTGTACACAAAAGAAGCTGGTAATTGAAGCTTCTTATCCAATAACTTCCTGCCCCCACCCCAAATTCTTAGAGCTATTACCATGAATTGTGCTGATAGTTTTCTATACTACATCTTACTTTCCACATGTAGACAGACTTATGTTAACCCCCAGGCTTATTAGGGACTGTAATTTATTCTGTTTCCATGCTTTATAATGAAGGACAAGGAAATGAGTAATAAAATTTCTTAAATCACAAACATGGTAAGATCAATTCCAATCTGGTTAATAAATGTAGTCACTATTTTTCAAAGATCATGAAATTCAAGACGTTTGTCCCATTCCTGAAGTTTTGTCTAAATCTAAATTATTTTTAATGTAGACCAACAGCCAAATGAAACTTCCTGGAATGCTATGCATTTTCCTCTTATCCTGTGATAACATAGTTGTATTGCTAGTGTTACTCTCTTAGTTCAGATGTTGATTTATTTTCTTATGACTACCACTGGAAGTCTTTACATTGGTACTAATGTCTTCAAGCTCACACCATCCCAATCTGCCTTCTGTACTGCTTCCAAATTCTCTAATATAAACTAATATTTCAAGGCTATACTTCAGGGCTGTGGATACAGCTCAGTGGCACAGCACCAGTCTGGCAAGCACAACATCCTGAGTTCAGTTCCTAGTACCAAAAGAAAAGACTATACCTCAAGATTAATATCTAGAATATATAAAGAACTCTAAAAAATAGACTCTCAAATTTAAAAACCCAATCCAAAAATAAGTATCTGAAATGAATAGATACTTCTCAGATGAAGAACAGCAAATAAATACACATAAAAATGTTCAAAATCACTGGTCATTTGAGAAATGCAAATTAAAACCACACTTAGATTTTATCTCACCTCAGAAAGAATGGCTGTTATCAAGAATTCAACCAGTAACAAATACTGGTTGGGAATGTGTGGAAAAAGGAACTCTTCTTCACTGTTGGTGGGAGTGTAGACTGGTGTTACCACTGTGGAAATCAGTGCTGAGATTCCTGAAAGAATCGAAACCTGAGGTTCCATTTAACCCAGCCATTCCCTTTGTCAGTGTCTCAGTTACTTTTCTCTCGTTGCTGGGACAAATACCAGACACTCAAAATAAAGGAATGAAAGGTTTATTTAGCTCCCAGTTACTACAGGCTTCAGACCATACTCAGCTAGCTCAAAAGCAGGCTAGCACATGGAAGAAGGCAGCCGTTCCTTTTGCAAAAGTAAAAGGGTGGAGTAGTGGCAACATTGGCAACAGAGAGCAAGTGTGTCTCCCTTAAATTGTGTTCAGGCTGTCTGCCCCAGGCTGGGTGTAGTACTCACACCTGCAATCCCAGCAGTACTGAGACCCATAATTATTATGCGTCTTGATTATGAATTAATCTCAAACTCTAGAAGTCCCCCATGACTGCATGAGGCTTTGGGAGGGACAACTAGACACAAACCACAACAGTCAGGATCTTTCCAAAAGAATTAAAAACATCATACCTCAGGTGAGATATATATGCTCCCCTATGTTTATAGAGGCATACTTTTTAATAGCTAACTCTTATGAACAGTACAAATGCCCATCAAATGATAAATGGATAAAGATATGTGTTTTTTGTATAATGGAGCACTACTCAGCCATAAAGAAGGATAAACCTGATACATATATAGGCAAATAGAACACATGGGTAGATATCACATTGTTTTTCCAGTGTGAGAAAAAAAAATGTAAGTGCCAAAATGTGTACTAGATTTTATGAAATACAAAGAAAATTCTACCAGCAGTGAAGGGGAAAAGAAAGGAAAGGAAAAGAAACAATGAGAAAAGAAGGAAGAATGGAAGCAAAGTTTTTGTAAATGAGGAGAAGAAAAGAGAGGATAAAGAAAAGGGAAGAGAGGAACTGAGATAAGTCACGTACAGTACAAAGTTCCAGTGATGAAAATGATCATTATCAGTACAATGTACCAATAAACTTAGTTAATAAAAAATAAAGAGGAGCTGGTGAGATAGCTCAGCAGACCAAAGCACCTGCTTAGACAAGCTTAGGCAAGTGCAGGGACCATGGTTTTATTCCCCACACACACTCCCCACTCTCACACCACATTCCATGCCAGCCCCACCCTTAGGGTGAGCTGAGCTGGCCAGAGTCCTGGCATAGTGGTGAACACCTGTAATCCCGGCGCTGGGGAGGCTGAAAGCAGGAGAGTCATGAGTCCAAGCTGCATAGTGAGACCCTGAGGCAACCAAATACATAAAAATGTAAGTAAATAAATAGATTAGATACATGATAGATCGGTGGGTAGATAGATGATATATGATAGATAGATAGATAGATGATAGATAGATGATAGATAGATAGATAGATAGATAGATAGATAGATAGATGATAGATAGATAGATAGATAGATAGATGATAGATAGATAGATAGATGATAGATAGATAGATAGATAGATAGATAGATAGATAGATAGATAGATAGATAGATAATATATAGATAGAATAAAGAAAACCCTCAGTACAACACACTCTGGGCTGAAGTATTTTATTGACACCTTCACCACTGCCACCTTCATTGCAATCAAGATAAAATCCCATTTCCACTGCATATCTGACACCTTTCATTTTTCACTTAGAGATTTGCTGGGCCGTAGGGTACTGCTCGAGTCTCCTTGCTCACCACTTCTGATCAGCTACCATTCCTTGTCTTTCTCCAGGGGTTATTTTCATTTCCCATCCCTGTCTGTACGTTTGCTGGTATTGTTTTCTTCATTTTTTCCACAGATGAAAAGCTAAGTCTGTCTGATTAAACCCAAGTAACACTTTCCCTGGCCTTTTTCCTGATGGCTACTCATCTGCATATATTAATTCATCAGTCCACCTTTGTTGTCCCATAATAAGAAATTTCATCTGTTAAAATTCTATTCAATCTTCAAAACCAAACTTAAAAGCTGTTTTGCTGTAAATCATATAACCATATAATTTATCTTCCAAACCGAGATGCTTTGGGGAATAGAAGGGTCCTGTGACTGTTAATCATGTTATGTCAACTTCACTTGAGTAAGAGCCAGCTAGACAAGGAAAGCCGTGCTTGTGTCTATGACTGACACACAGGCCACAAGCTGAGGAGGGAGGGCCCGCCTCAGATGGAGCAGTGCATCAATCAGTAGCCTTGGAGCCCAGATATATAAAAAGAGAAAAAAAGACTTATTCCTTTGCTTCAGAGGAGCTCATTGTCCACATTTTCTTTGGACATTTATCTCTAGGTGCCTCAGACCTCCAAATACAGATTCTTTGGCCTTCTGAAAGTCCCTTCAGCTTTCCCACACTGAGCTACACCAGGCTCTGCTGTGACTTTCAGAACTTCAACCTCCAGCTGAATCCTCCAGTCCTCCATCCCACAAGGAGGTAGGTTGCATTCTTCCACCTCTGGTTTGGTGAATAAATTGAGATTCTTCCATATTGGATCCTTGTCTCAGTTACTCTTCTCTTGTTGCTGGGGCAAATAGCCAACACTCAAAATGAAGGAAGGAAGGGGTTTTTTTTAGCTCACTGTTACTGGAGGTTTCAGTCCATATTAGCTGCTTCTGAGGCAGCCTGGCACGTGTCAGAGAGCTACCTTTCATGGTAGTGGCAAAGAGCAAGGGAGAGGTAGCAGCAACAATGGCAACAGAGCAAGTCTGTCTCCCTTATTTTGCATTCAGGCTATCCTCCCCACTCATACCCATAATCCCAGCAGCATTCACACCAGTAATCCCAGTGGATCACAAGTTAACCACAAACTCCAGCTGGATATCTGATCCAATTAATCCAAGTATTTAGCAAGTACTTGTTCATTTAAAAACCTGACAAATGTACTATAACACTTGGCAGTATCAAGAAAAACTAAATATATTTCAAATGATGGAATGTATGAACTTTGATTAGCCTCATAACATCACTAAACTAAGCAATCTATATTAGAAATATATCTTGAACTGCGAGGCATTTGCTTTACACATTTGAGCCTAGATAAACATTTCTTTTCTGATATAATAAATATAATTCTAAACTTTTAATTTCTCCTAAACAAACACCTTGATAAAATTATCTCCTAAAGTTTTTGATTTACTTAAAAATAAAACGTTGCTTCCATTTGATTTGAATACTAATCCATTTAATTTGTTTACATACCAGTCTGTCGAGAAACTCACAAAATGGCTTAATTGGATGTATTACTCCTCTAAATTTTGTAAAGAATACTTCTGAATCTAGACAGTTACACATTTTTTGAGAGACCCATGAAGGAAACTAGAAAATAACAGTTTTGGTAATTAGTTGATGCCTCCAATAAAGGTTACTAATTAGAGATAGTCAAAACTATTAACAGTGGCCCAGCAGCCCATACTGAAGGAAAGATTAGTTTCAGTATTTTAGATCTGCTTTTTCAGTGATCAGATATCTGCCCAGGGAGGAGCAATGATTCTACATCTCAACCCTTCAAAGTTTGTCAGTTCTTGAATCTTTCACACCATTTTCTAAAGACAGAGTTCAATTTAATATTCCTGATTTAAAATCTGTGTTTCCAGGTTCTACTACAAGACGATTTTTACAGTACAGGGGACCTTCCAGCACATAAAATCACTGTAAGATCATAAAATGAGGAGAGCCCACTAACACATTTCTTGAGACTGATTCTGACAAATATGCCCACTTTTCTTCTACAAACACAAAAATACAATACCTTTGCAATTACATTTCAACCCTCTGACAAATGTCAGCTTCCTTCCCAAGCAGCTGGTGCAATACACTGTCCAATAAAACACAAATGCATTTTCATTTATTTTTATTATGTGCCTAGATAAAAATATATAGAAGCTTATAGAAAGAATGCAATATAGTAAGATTTTATAAAGTATCTGAAAAATAAAAACTAAGAGAAGCTAGGACAGGATAATAAGAAAAATAAGGATTCAAGCTAGATACAGAACTACATGCCATAAGTATCTCTATAATTACTGAAGATAGCCTGTATATTTCAACTCCATGCCTTCTAGCAGTCAAAGCAAAAATAAAAACATTCTTAAAGTTAATGTAACAGGAAAACTGAGATTTTTTAAGAGAAGCTCAGATTTCTTTTCTTGAAGGAAAAAAAAAAAGCTTACAAATGACCCTCACTAAGGGAATTCTGTGAGGGATCCTTTTCTACCAACTCCTAGTGAATAAATATGTTACTTTTAATAATATAGATATTATGAACTGGGAGGAAACTTTTCAAAAGAAAAGACAAATTGTGATGGTGAAAGGGGACAAGTAGAAAGGAAATAAGAAAAAAATGTTTATAAACATAAGACAGTTATGTAGCTAGCTTCTCTTAATTCACTGAAAAGAAAGGTTTGTGCTAGTAATGTTTGCACACAGCCCGCCTGTATCTTGCACTCTGAATAACCACTATGAAAACAACAAAGTTCAATGTATTAATTATTATAACTGTTTTGAAATTCCATATCATAGTTATTTTTATGACAAATATTTTCTCTTTAAAATAAAAAATAACATAGTCAGCATTTGTAAATCTGTCCTCAATAACAAGAGCTAGAACCTTGACATTAACTGATGTCAATTCTATGGTCCCAGCTCAATTCAATCCACAGTTTCATTCCAACAAAAGTAATGGTCCAGACCACAAGTCCTTCATTACTGTTGTGCCCCTTTTAGACAAATGTGTAACACTTACAAGAACTTCTAAAATTTCATTAACCCCTGAATATAATTTTTCCTAATATTAATCAGTCACATAGTCTACCTTGTAGGTTTCTGACAGAACCATTAACCTTGAGTTTCATGTTGCTCAACTCTCCTAAAGCTCAGGCAGAAGAATAATATTCAGAGTGGTACAGGCAAGTTTGTTTTTTAAACTTTAAAACAATGAGTATCATTTTGCATGTAATTTTAGGATTTATTTTTTCATTTAATATTGTGCTACTAATAGCCATCTATATTATTGTAAACTTCTGTAATTTATTTTTCATGATTAACTGATAGCCTTCTGTGTATAACACAGATCACTCAATCTACTCACTCATTAAAGAATTTTTAGCTTATTTGGGGGGTGTCACTATGAACAGTGGTACTGTGAATATTATGTGCAGGGTTGCTGTATAAAATGGTTTCACTTCATTTGGTTATACATCAAGAGTGAAGTTGCTGGGTCATCAAGAATAGATCATGTTTAACATCCCCTTAATAAATATACTTTCTTGTTTCTAAGTGCTGCATAAAGGGTTGAATTTCACATGCTGCATGAAAAACAGGACACCAAAGTATAATTCACGTCTATTCATTGCTGTCTGATAATGTGAATGTGACTGGTTGCACAGGTAGCATTTATCAAAAGAAATAGATAGCCTGCCTGTACCACTCTGAATATTATTCTTCTACCTGAGCTTTAGGAGAGCTGAGCAACAGAAAACTCAAGGTTAATGGCTCTGTCAGAAACCTACAGAGTAGACTGACTATGTGGCTGATTAATATTAGGAAAAATTATATGTATTTATTCCAACAACACAGCGCTGTAGATAGTACCCATTGTTCCTTGAAGTTTCTCTTTGACAGTTTCCTCTAAATTTGTTAATGTTGGAAACTAGAAATGCTCAGGTAGGTGATAAAGCATCTTCCACACTTCTCAGTCTATTGGACTTAGCACAGATGGTGGGATGAGGCTGCATAGTAAAAAACAGCAGATCTTATGAGGAAATTAAGAAAATTCAACTACCTCACATAAAACTGCAACTAGAAACCAGAGAGAAAAAATTACCTAGAGATAAGCTATGATGAGGCAGAGCTTGTAACAGATACAAAGCAGTATCTATGTAACTAAGGGTAATTGGGAGATTAAACGTACTTACTGTGCCTTTCTTGTCTGAACAGTGCCCTTCCCTAATATCTGACCTTGAAAATTTTCTCAATGGTCTGGTGTTGATTTGAATGATGGGTAATTTAGTTTGATGAGGTCCTACCTGGCACTCTCCTCTCCATATAATCTGTCTTGGCAGGTGGTGTTGGAGAAACCAGCACCAGTTAACAAGAGAGAAATACATGAAGATATATTACTGAAAAAGAAGTATTGGGACTGAGATTTATTTATTCATTCATTCATTTATTCATTTATTTATTTAGACTCTCTTGAAGTTTTTTATGTTTTTACTATAGGATCTCACTATACAGATTGGACTCATAGTGATCCTCCTGTTTTCAGCCTCCCAAGTGCTGAAACTACAGGCACACACCACTATGCCCATTGAGAAAGTGATATTTAATACACATCTTCATGTATTTCTCTCTTGCTAACTGGCACTAGTTTCTCCAATACCATCTGTCAAGACAGATTATATGGAGAGGAGAGTGCCAGGTAGGACTTCATCAAACTGGATGAATAGTGAGTTTGCATGGAAATCACAGCTATATTTTCTGGTTTTGCATCTGTTGAATGTGTACAACTTATTAGGAGCCAGCAGGATGAACAACTTGAGAAATCCGCTTTTTTTTTTTTTTTTTTTTTTTTTGCATTACCAAATTTAGCTGCAAATATAACCCTTAAAATCATAGTATTGACTTTCTTCTTCTTCCCAAATCACTGACACCTTATACAATCAGTGAGTTGAAGGTAAAGCAGTGTAAGCAGAATAAAGAAACATTCCCCACACAGTGGAGGAGCTGTAGAGTCATAGAGAAGAATCAGGAAATGAAACATTCATCTGATTTCTATAATATCACCTTATTATTTTAGTAGAAACATTAAAAAAACCCAAGTAGTGAATACCCAAATGCCAACAAGCAGATCCATTTGAACATGATATCCCTTCTCTTAATTTACAAAGCTAATGGAGCTTGATCTAAGTATTCATGGCAGCACGTCTCCATCTGCAAAAAACTACTACAAGAGGGAAAAGAGAAAGATAAGATAAAATGTCAAAGTATATAAATAGGTGACAAATGATCTTCCTGAATGTGAAAGGGTTTTCCCAAAGTGTGTAACAGCTATCAGATGTACTGCCAGTGACAATAAGCAACTTACTATGTATTCAGGGTATATCCAAAAATCACAATACTCCCAAAGGAAATCAGGTGGCAGCTTGAATAACAAAGCATACATCTGAAGAAAATTTGAGTCTGATGCCCATATCTATTACCTTTATATTTTACTATAGTTATACTTGTGAAAATCTTGGGGGAAATGTAAAATGATGAATTGAAGGAATTATCTGCATAATTCATAACCTAAAATACATATTTGCCTTCAATACCAAGACAACTCAGGTAAATGGAGAGGATTCTTCTGTTTGGTTTAACCTGCATAATATTCACCTTCACTTGGGCTTCACAAAAACTGGTGCCTCAATTTACAGAACTAAATTTATGGTTCTGGGTAAGATGGAATGGCTGTATTTGTCACCCAACACAGAGTTTGTAAATGGAAGCAAAATTTGGCCAAATGCTTTTGCTTGAGAACCAAATTGTTTCTAAACAAAAGTGTTCATGAACAGAGGTATTACTGCATATGATAAAGTAAGAGGATACATTTCCTAAATTGACAAGATGAGGAAAAGAAATATGACCTATTGTGTCCTTACTCTGAACCATCTGATTTCACTCCCAAGACTTGGTTATACTAACTACATCCACATTGTTTACAATGTGGCAATTGTTTACAATTGCCTCTCTCCCCTTCTTATTTCAGCTAGATTTGTGTATAAGACTCAGACAAGAACTCTACTCTCAACAGGAAAATATGTTTAGCCTAGCCTGCAATGGCACAGACCTCTACCCCAAGTTGGTCTGTAACATTAAAGTTCATTGAGTTTCAGTCACATAAGTATTAAAAGGTAAACTGAAGCACATAAAATAGTAAGGAACTTGAATAAACAGCAATTCATGTGTTAGGCAGAACCAGACCACAGACAGTTCAGGAAAACTTTCGTAGGATGAACACAGAAGAAAATAAAAGAATTCATCCCAGTGGAACATCTCTACTTATAGGTTAGTAGAGTGTTTGTGACTGGTATAGACATTTTTCACTGAGAAAGGGCTTGGTTTGCTTATATAGGATCTCAGGCCAATACAACTGCATTAATCTAGGTCTCCCAATCGATTGCTTTAGCCTAAGTAACTCCAGTGAATTGCAAAGTAAAACAACTTCCCAGGGAAGGATTATGCAGTAAAGAAAGGAAAAAGACTAGAAAGAGCTATACAGGAGAGTATGGGTCTATAAGCAGGAAACCCCATGAGATGGGTCCCCTAGAGGGTAGTCTAGAAATAGCAGAAATGGTGCAGGCAGCCTACAGTGCAGGCTTCCTAAAATCTATTTAAAAATTAATGTATTTTGCAATATAAAATCTAGAGAAGTAAAACTAGTCTTGATATTGTGATTTAAGCTTATCAGAAGTTTCATCCTTATGTATGCATGCTTGCCCACACACACACACAAACACACACACCAAAAACAGGTATTATTTGATAGTCACTACTGTATGGTGAGTTCCTATAAAAATATATGCATCCTACTTGATCATAAGTTGATTAAATATCCCTAATAAGTATCATCTTCCCAAGTCCTTTATAAAGAACCCAAAAAGTTTTATAAGTAGTACTGAACACTTAAATTTTTATAATGTAAGTGGGTAACATCTCATATTAACAATGAAGGTATCGATAATGAGGTATTAGTGCCTTTGGCATCATGGATATTTTAAAACTTTAAAGAGGTTTAAGATCACTTTGTACCTGCCAATCATCCAGGACTCTGGACATTTTAGTCAGGTTGACCAAAGAAGCCGAAATCAATGACATTACTCAAACACACTCAATTTCATATCCTAAATAGCTATTGACTCACAGTTTTATACATCAATTTCTTCCTAAAACTTAACATGAAATTATTTTAATATTTACTATCACAATGCAGTTACTGTCTATTAACACATGGTTTTTACAAGCATCACAAAGATAGTGGCTGTTAATGATACACAATAATCCACACACTGATTCACATCATTAACACTGATGTACTGACATTAGAGCAAGAATAACACAATTACTACTTCTATATGACACCTGAAGAACTACGCTTTCTTTTCCAAAACCAAACAATAGTTCCCCACATTTTCAATCTCGACACTTGCAGTCTGAAATACAGCCATAGGTCTTAAAAAGTCCTAAATTATGTCAAAAATAAGGCATATTTCCAACATATTTACATATATATATAAATTGTATATGTGAACAATTGCTGAAATCACAAGTTTATACTTCTTCTGCCCACTAGCAGACACTTGAACTTATATGGGCTGTTCACCGTGGGTGTCAAGTCCCTCCTGCAAAGGAGCTCCGTCTGAGACACAGAGTGGAAGCACATGACACCACTTCGAGACCCAAAGATGAGGTTGTAGGTAGAGTCCAAAGCTGACCACTCGGATTGTCTTCCAGGACAGCCCCTAGGGACATCGCTTTAATTCTATCCTACCAAATGTTTTCTCATGAGATTTAAAAATGTCACGATAGAGCAGATAAAAATCCAAGATTTATACAGGAGTGGTAAATCTAATATTTCTTGTGCCTGAAAAGTTATGGAATAAATTTACATATGGCTCTTAGATTCTAGTACTGAAATATTCTGACTTAAAGCTATATAAATCACCTAAGTGTACTGACACACAGCTTGAATTCCAGCACTCAAAGAGCTGAGGTAGAAGGATCATCAGTTCATAACCCACCTGGGTGACAGTGCGATTGTCTCAAAGACAAAAATAATCTGTAAAATTTTGACCTACTGTTCCTCTGAAGTCATCCAAGATGCACGCTGAATAGACAGAGATACTGTCATCCTCGGTGAATACCATTTTGTATCATCCTTCAGGTATTAGCAAAATAATAAGATCTGTGTATATAAGCACAAATAGCAACTATTTAGGAAATTTATACTTGTGGTTATTTACGTGTCATATTAGACTGCTCCACAATCTAAGGTTCACATAAAAAGATACTGGCCTTTTTGCACTCAACTGAGTGGAACACAAGTGTGACTGTAATACTAAATTATGCGACAATTTTTTAATAAACTCTCCTCACAGTTGCCAGTCCATAATGGAGATTCATATTCCAGTCACATTAGGAGTCACCTTTGTCCATGTATATTAAATTCTAATTTCCTCTGGGCCTGTGAGCCTATAGATCTAAGAAGTGGATGAAATAATTATCTGTAAAATAATTTCATTTAAATCATATTACTCTTTTTAGCCTTGAGTTCATGGTTACTTTAAAAAGAGGTCATGTCTCCGTGGTGGTCATTAGAACTTTTCATACATATATCCTGTTTTCCCTTATTCTGGGCATATACTGGCATATCTCATCCCATATACTTTGAAGTTAGGCATAGCCATGCCAATATCTTTTTACCAACAAACCAATTTAAAATTATAGCTACTTTCTCTTAATTCAATGGGAAGAAAGATTTGTACAGGTAGTGTTTGGATGGGATATCACATCTGCGTCTTGTACTATGAATAACCACTATGAAGACAACAATACACAATGTATTAATTATTGAAACTGTCTTACTAATCAGTTTTTAAACTGTCTCATTGCTATTTGTTTCTCAATAAAATTAATTTTAAAAATAAATAAATAAATAATAAATGAAATAAAATTACATGCATCCCTTGGCATTGAAGTTGTCAGGCACAATATTTAATTCACAACATTCCTTTTGTCTTACCTTTTTAAGTTTGAAAACACATAGTGAAATGAGGAATTCAGCTCACTACAATGAGTGACTGTGATGAGACACAGTATATATTTAGGATAAATAAATATTTACCAGAAATAAACTTTATGATGAGAAAGTACTGAGAGTTTACAGCTCTTCATTACTTCAGCAAATTTACCTCATCTTGACTTAACAAACTTTTGTAATGGTCCCAGACATTTCTAGAAGTGCATTCCCAAAGCAAGGATAATATATCTATTTGACAGCCTTTAAAATAATAAATAACAAT
>PVKA01045069.1:0-15768 GCA_004027165.1 Ctenomys sociabilis
TGAATATGATGCCCATGTGTAATGAGAAGGAATCCTTAAGCTGTGGTGAGGTACAAACTTTCATCACCAAAGATCTGGTGCAGAAAAATTATGTGATGCTCCGCCAGGTGCTTGTCAGTGATCCTTCACGCTATGAGTTCCTGTGGGGTCCACAAGCACATGATGAGATAAGCAAGATGAAAGTCATGGAGTTTCTGGCGAAGGTTAAAGAAACCTTACCCACTGCCTTCCCATGCCACTATGTGGAGACTTTGAGAGGGGAGGAATGGAGGGACCAAGCGGGAGCTGCAGCCAGCCGTGGAGTTGCTGTTGTGTCTCTCCCTGCTCCTGAGGCAACCTCCAACATAACACGTTAGTGCGATGGGAGGCTGAATCTTCATTCTGTTTTGATAAAAGCTACTTTACTTTATATCTACTTAGAGATAAACATAAGGCTAGAGGTGTCATTATGTATTCCTGTGTGCCTCTGCCACATTAGCATCACATTCATTTAATAGATCATTACTTTAGTTTCAGAACCCATAGTTGTGAGTAACATAGGTTACACTCAGTGTTAGTATTAAACTGAAATGTTCTACTCTCCTTTAATTCTCTTTAACAGTCTTTGAAAACATCTTGTGTTCAGAATGAAACCATGGATCATGAAAGTGAGACATTACTTAGAGATGTATCAGAACCCTACCAAATGCAACTGTAGTCTTATAATACATAAATCAAAGAAATAGATTGTCAGCTGTTGATCTCTCTCTCTCTCTCTCTCTCTCTCTCACACACACACTTGCTCACTCTCTCTCTCTCTCTCTATCTCACTTGCTCACTCTCTCTCTCACTCATTCACAGACATACCTGGTAACATTCAATGATTGAAAAATGCAGATATAATAATATATTATTATAATTATATTAATAATTATATTAATAATATTATATTATATTAATTATATTAATAATTATATTAATAATAATAATATTATAATAATAATATTACATTCCTTGCTTGATAAATATATTTTTCTACTCTTTTACTGAATATCTCCTCTTTGGATGTTTCTATACTTATGGAAATGATGCTAGGATGAAAAGGATTCTTCTTCTCCTCTTAGGTATTTTAAGTCTAACAGGAAATATTGATGATGATAATATCAATAATGACCACCCTTATACAGAATAATTAAAAATGAATTCAGGATGTAGGAGGGGAATATAGAGGAAATCAGAAATTCCCTGTGGTAAATCACTGTGATTTGAGGCACTGCAGTTTCTTCTTTTGTGAGGAATTTTAGTAAGAATGCAACAGTTAAAACAGCCCTTTCCAGTGCGCTTTTGCCCAGTGAATAATCAAGTATTTATATAACTAAAAGTGTTACTAAACTTCACGAGGCGGGTTTCCATCTTGATAAATCATGCCAAGAAGTCACTTTTCTGACACTTTTCGTCCTTAGCTGAGAGAGCATGTATCTGTTCTGTTAGTTGTGTTAACTTCTGTCATGTGGGAAAACACTCAGTAAGAATAGATGTTGTTACTGAAACAAATTAAAATAGAGTTATTCTGTTGGGGGCACCTGGAAAAGAGGGGAATTACTGGTCTGATCCCAAGTTCCAAACACTTGTGGAGAATTATGGTGAATCCTGTGCCCACTTATTAAGTAATGTGGTCTGTACTATAGAAGGGTTTGGTGGAATTTGATTTTGTTTGTCCTTGATCCCTGCCTATTCTCTGACTTCTTTATAACCAAAAACTTTATGAGACGTGTGTAGTCTCCTCTGATATGAATAAAATTATATTCACAATTGCTGTTCATTAAAGACATAGCATTTGCTACATTGAAAGTTTTCCGTATACTATTTGTGTTCCAGCAGTCCTTGGAAACAGGGTTTAGCAGACACTTGAATGATGAAAAATACATTGCTGGTAGATGGGAGTGCTAGGACCATTCCATAGGCCAAAGTTCTATTAGAATATATAGGTTTAATCCCTCTCTCCTGATGTGTCAGTTCTTCTCAGGACTCCAAAATATTGTTAGAATGATGAAATGCACCCTGTGCCCAAAGCACTTAAAACAGGCCTGAAGAAAAAAGAAATGGGAGAACAAAAGGCACTGTGAAATATCTGTAAGTCCTGAAGGGCTGTCATCCCTAACACAGCATTCCTTGGTGAGCTGACTCTGTCCTGGTGTCAGCCTCTGTTCCCTGTTGCAACACTTTCCCAGCACATAGCCACCTTGCTCTGATCATTTCCTAGTGAGCCTGCCAGTGCAAAATGGGCCTGAATTGATGGCCAGTTCTTCACACCCCTCACCTCTGGTGCATCTGCTAGCTCAAAAGGAACAGACCACTCGGACACCACAAGCTTCTCTCTGCACGAATGGTTCCGAGTTCCGGAGGTCATCTCCCTTAGCATGGACCCTTTCTGACATCAAGAGTCCCACGTAATTGTGAAGTCGGCATTAGGAACGATTTTCTCTCTCTGGGTGATTTTATTACACTGTCAAAGGATTTTCAGTCCACATGTATCCAAAGATTAGTTGTCCTAGAGTGTATAACACTAGGGCTAGAAAAGAATTTTTAAATCATCTTTATATTTAAGCAAAGAATGTTAATTGAGTGATATGTTTGAGATTTACTGCTGAATATAATGACTTTTTAAAGCAAAAATGTGTACATGTGCCAAAATGAAACAAAATTCTTACTGAGGGACCCAGATAATTTTCCCTATTTGCTGTTATGATTATTCAAAATAAAATAATGAATTATGGGCAAATGTGTGTCATTCCTTTCATGCAACACATTGCAAGCAGGAAATTCATTGAAAATAGGGGTGTGATAATTATAAATTTTCATAAATATTGTTAAAAGTTCATTACAAATTCTATATAATAATTATTGTTAGGGAACATTGAATCATAAGATATGTTACACCCTTTTGTGCATGCTGCATTATTAGTCTTTTAAGTTTTCGCTGAAAATTAAGTGAGACATATTAATTTTGTTTATTTTAAATTTTCTTGTATCTCACTAATTTGAGTAAAAACTTCATGTAATACTTTAGCCATTTGAAGTGAAATTTAGACACTGACATCTTGACTATTGAAATTTCTCTAAACATGCTTTGATATTCCGTATCAATTCAACTATTACTTTTACTTGGATAGTTCAAGATTTTGTCGCAATGAACACGTACTAGGAAATAGTTCCAAATTGGATTTCTACAATTAGTGAGTAAGATCTGGGGAAACAGGGGGTGATACCAATTTTCAATGTCCATAAAGTTACAGGTAGTGAATGAACCCACAGAGCAGATACGACTAAGAATTGGCTTTCTAGTTGTAGAGTCAGCGTTAAGGCATAAAGAAATCAAGAGTTAAGAGAGTAGAAAGCGGTTATGGTTTATGCCTGGATGCCTCCCTAAAGACTCATGCAGTCAAAGGACAGCCTTCTAGAGTTTTGATTGACTGATCATACAGTCCTAGGATTATGGGTGTGGGTGCCACACTCACCTTGGGGAGGGCAGCCTGTGTACAATATAATGGAGGGAAAGAGGCTTACTCTCTGTTGCTCCTCTCTTTTTGTTCTTGCTGATTTTTCTCTTTTCCACTGTCTTGAACTGTTGCCCACTGTCGTGTGCCACTCTGCATTGGACTGAAACCTCCAACATTGAGAGCTAAATAAACCTTTCCTTTCTTAATTTTGGGAAGCAGGTCCAGGGAGATAGCTCAGTAGAGTAAGCACTACCCTGGCAAGTGCAAGGGCCTGAGTTCAATCCCTGGTTCTGAAAAAAGAGTTGGAGAAACAGATATTTGTCTCAGAAATGAGAAAAAGGAACTAAGACATAGTTTGGGAGCAAGAGTGGGGTCATTATGGTGACTACTTAAGCCTTTGAGAATGGCTTGTAAAATTTTAGAAAGGCTTAGAGACTTCATCTGAAAGAATCACACTAGACTAGGCATAGCGGCTTGTGCCTGTAATCCCACTGCTTGGGAGGCTGAAAACAGGAGGACCACTACAAGTCTGATCTACATACAGAGATCCTGCAGATCCTGTACTAAATACATAAAAACTTAACAAGGTAAATAAATAAATACAAATAAAATGATGAAAGAATAGCACTGAAACACCTTACACTTTTCTTTTGGGAAATTCTGGTCAGAGCTCCAAAAACCAGACTGCTGATAGAAATTTTGCTGGTTAAGACAAGGCTTGGGGGATTTTTGCTGGGAAAGACAACTTTGTCTGTTTCACTCCAGACAGTGTGTGCTTTAGCTTGGCAAGACATTCATCTACATTTTGCACATATCCAGAGATTTGGATTGAGATTAAGAGTAGAAAACTAATTCATCTCGCAGAGGAAACCTTATATCAGTCAAATGCTGAAACGATTGTGTGGCTTTTGTTGATGGCCTTTAGCTAGACTTATGTTGTGAATCAAGAGAAAAGAGCTCAGCAGGATGATTTAAAATGCTGCCAGTTTGGCCAGGCAAAAAAACCTCTGATAAAGCAGTGGACTGCAGAGACAGAGCTCAGTAGATTTCGATTGCTAAGAAGGAATAGGAGAATATAAAAACCGGCTTGAGGACATCACAAGAAGCAGCAAGTCTCCACTCATTGCTGCTTCAAATCTGCAAACATGAAAGACTTTGATTTTATTTATGTTTGTTATGTTTTTTTGCCAGAACTGGGGATTAAACTCAGACCCTTGCGCCTACAGTGCAGCGCTTATTCTACTGAGCCATCTCCCCAGCCCCATGACTTTGTTTTGAGGAGAAAGCCACAGAGCACCCTGTTCCAGAAGTTCAGCAGCTAGATCAAATTCCAAACTGGTGGTGGTGACTACACCAGGTTCCCAAAAAGTGGTGACATAGAGAACATGTTCCTCAGAATCAGGTTCACAGAGCTCAGTGATCCAGGTATTCAGTCCATATAGCCAAGGTAGAAAATAGCCTGGTTTCTGCTCCAGCTGGCAGTGGACCTTGACATCATCCATGCAGTGCTTGTTTTAGGTGCATATAAAATGCAAGAGCTCTAAGATGGGAAAGGCATCCACTCATATTTCAGAGCAAGGCCTGGAGGCCAAGTGTGCTCCTGAGAAGGCAATACGTGAAAGCATGCATGAGAAGGCAAAGGTGCAGGAGAGACTCCAGAATTTTGGCAAAACAGGAAATATGGATTATCTAAGGAAATCTGTAATGACTGAGTAGAGTGGGCTTAAGAGAGAAGCTTTGAGAGTTACAGCCACCAGAAGTGCCATAGAGGTGGAGTCACAAAGCTTTTGGGAGGATCACAACTTGCCACAGATTGTTTCAGATGTTCCATAATTAACTACAGAATGTAATGTTTTCCCCACTTGATATTGAACTTACACTGGTCCCATTTCTTTGTATCCACCTGTTTGTGACTTTTAGAATGGTAATGTTTATCTTGTGCCATTGAATGTTGCAAGCGTTTAGCTTTTCATCTGTACAGGGGTTCACATATGGGAGTTTGCCTTATATCTTGGAGGAGACATGGGACTAGGAATTTTCAGCAATGCTGAACAATGGGGACTTTGCCAACTCTTACAAATGGACTAAAATGCTGTATGCATAAAGGGCTGTACATGAGTCTTAGGAGATCCAGCAATGGAATGTCATGGTTTGTGTCTAGTTGTTCCCTCAAGCCCTCACTCAGTCACGGGGAAGGCTTTTACAGTTTTTGATTGATTCATAGTCCAGCACTGGGATAATGGGTATGAGTGCCATACCCACCCGGGAGCGTGTATCCTACGTAGAGTATAACAGAGGGAAAGAGGCTTGGTCTCTGATCTTCTCCTCTTTTTGCTCTTACTGTGTTTGCCGTTTTCTGCTATTATGAACTGCTGCTCTCCACCATATGCCACTCTTCCTTGGAGTCAGGCAAGTACAGATTGGAATTTCCACAAACTGCGAGGTACATAAAACTTTCCTTCCTTAATTTTTGCCGTCAGGTATTTTATCATAGCAACCAGAGAAAAGTACCTGAGATAAGAACAATGTGGAAAGTCACAAAAATTATATAATTATAGTTAGGGGAAGGATCTAAATAATTACTATCATCTTGAATCATGGAGGGATTTAAGTAGGAAAACCCATTCAATGAAAGGCACTGAGGCAATCCTTCCTTAGAATTTTCCCTTCCTCTTGTCAGAGAAAACATAAATGGGTCACTTAGGTCAACTAGCTATATTTACTGATGGATTCTGAAAGAATCCTGCATCCTAAAACAATGCAGGTCTTGACTGCACCAAAAGTGCAGTGCACACTTGCCAAGTACCAGAGCTAGGAATCATCTTGCCAGCTCCTCGAGATGGCAACCTCTTCCCTGGAAACAGTGGACTTTCTCCACAGAGTTTAGGACTATGACAGTGGATGAAATTATTCACAGATGCCAGACCGTTTTAAATGATGACTTTTGGGGCTGGGGAGATGACTCAGTAGAATAAGTGCTTTCCTGCCAAGCTCAAGGTTATGAGTTCAATCCCTGGTTCTGGCAAAGAAAGAAAGAAGGAAAGAAAGAAAGAAAGAAAGAAAGAAAGAAAGAAAGAAAGAAAGAAAGAAAGAAAGAAAGAAAGAAGGAAGGAAGGAAGGAAGGAAGGAAGGAAGGAAGGAAGGAAGGAAGGAAGGAAGGAAGGAAGGAAGGAAAGAAAGAGAGAGAGAGAGAGAGAGAGAGAGAGAGAGAGAGAGAGAGAGAGAGAGAGACTGGCTAGGAGAACCAACAGGTGAGCTGTGAGAGGGAGTAAGAGTTTCTTGGATGGGAAAGCTGGAGAAGAGAAATAGTGGTGCTGCTTCCGTCGGAAATTCTATGGATAAAAATTCTGTGATGCAAAGGAAGTAAAAGATTTACACAGTGAAAATTATAGTAATCTGCAAAAAGGAGTTGAAGAAGATTTCATAAAATGGGAAATATGTCCCTTCCTCCTGGACAGGAAGGACTAACATTGTGAAAATGGCCTCATTCCCAAAATTAGTATGCAGATACAATGCAATCTCAGTTAAAATACCATTAGTATAACTGATAGATCTAGAGAAAACATTTCAAAAATTCATCTGGAACCAGAAGTGATGGAGAACATCAAAAGTAATCCTGGGTAGCAAAGGAAAGAGAAGAAGCATCACAATCCCTGACTTGAAATTATACTACAAAGCTACTGTGATAAAAGTCAGCATTGTACTGACAAAATAACAGACCTGAGGATCAATGGAACAGATTAGATTAGAACACAACTGCAAGCACACCCAGCCACCTTATCTTTGACAAAAGAGCCAAGCATGTTCATTGCAAAAATAAATAAATAAATAAAAGAAAGCCTCTTTAATAAATGGCTCTGGAAAAACTGGCTTTCCACATGTTGAAGGCTTAGAATAGACCTGTCACCTTGCACAAAACTACAGTCAAAATGTATCAGACATTTAAATATTAAATATGTAACAATAAATTTTCTGGAAGAGAAAGTATGTAGAAAAGTTAAGGCCACTGGGGTAGGTAAAGAGTTCAAAGACAAAAATCAAACTGTCCAGGAAATACTTCAAAGAATCAACAATAGAGATCTCATCTTTTTGAAAAGCTTCTGCACATTAAAAGCAATCACCAATAGAGTAGAAAGAAAACCCACGAAGTAGAAACCAATTATAGCAGACTGTCCACCAGACAAAGGACTCCTATATAGAACATATAAAGAATTTTTAAAAATCAGGCTTCCAAAATTCAAAGACTCAGCCCAAAAATGGGCATCTGAGATGAATACACATTTCACAAATGAATAGATACAAATGGCAAATAAATATATGAAAGATGTTCAACATCATTGGCCATTCAAGTGATGCAAATTAAAATGACACTGAGATACCACCTTATACCAGAAAGAATGGCTATCATCAAGAAGTCAACCAACAACAAATACTGGAGAGGCTGTGGAGAACAAGGAACCCCTCTCCACTATTTGTGGGAGTGCAGGCTAGTAAAATCATTATGGAAATCAGTATGAAGATTCCCAAAATGCTAGGCTTGGAGGTTCCATTCAAGCCAGCTATTCCCATCCACAGACGATAGTCATATATATGCTCCCATGTTTACAGCAGCCCATTTTGTCATAGCTAAATCTTGGAAATAATCCAAATGCCCATTAACTAAGGAATGGATAAAAATTTATGATATTTTACACAGTGGATTTTATTCTGCCATAAAAAAGATAAATTTGAGGGTTTTGTAGATAAATGGATGCAGCTAAAAACTATATTGGTAAGTGGAATAAATCAGATCCATTTGTGCAAATATCATATTATCTCACTAGTCTGAGAGCTTAGAAAAGGAATGAAAATCTATGAGGTACAACAGGTACTCAGAAAGGGAAAGAAATTGTTCAATCAGAAGGAAAAACTGGCATGAGGAAAAGAACAAATGTAAGAAGGGAAAAGGGTGTATATGGGTATATATGGATAATAGTTTGAATAATTGTATTACCAATTTCTGCTGGTATTTTGAAAGGACCCGTTAATGTTTACTTGTTTTCTTTTTATTCTATTGAGATAAGTCCTTGGGTAACAGAGATAACTAGGGAATAAATGGATTGTCCCATGAATCTTGCTTGAACAGAAAATGTAACTATGCTTTTAATCTGAATTTAAATACAGATAATGGCCCTTTAGTAATAGTAAGATTATAATTACAAAGAAAATCTAGACAGCATATGTAAAAGATGGTCTTAACCTAAATCTATCTATTAATACATAGATGGATTAATAATTTTATTTGCTAAGATGGATTTCAATCTTAGCAAATAAAATACACTATGATGATTGAATAATTAACTTAAGTTTTTCATCTTTCCTTGTATCTCTTCTTTGACAGACTAATAGATTGTGCTTTCTTATTTATTATCTCAGTGCTGTGGCTTGGCTTTGGCCAGTTCTTATCTATGCAAAGATTTGCAATGCGATCGCACATAGACTTCTACTTGAACTTTCTCCAATACCATCAAAAATCATTCCAAGTTGCTTTTGGCTTGAGGTACCCTCCAGTGTGAAGCAGAGCCAGCCCAGCCAATCTATAGATAGTGAAAGCACAAAAGTGGATGTCAAGATGTTGAATTTTGTGACTATCTATTAGGCGACAAAAGTTGCTAAGAAGTGTACTAAAGACTAGGATAATTACAAGGAATTTGTATCTTAGATCTTTATGGTTTTGCTTCCCAGAGGGTGCACATATAATTATATATATTTTTAAATTTAACACAAAAATATTAAAAGCCATGGAATACTTCAATTTTAGAGGTTATGAAATAAAATAGAGAAATAAAATATAATTAAAACAAGAAAATAATGTTTTATTACCTAATCAAATGTAGAGAGGTTAAAGATGAAGCCAGTGACTACGACTGGCATATGCTATGGCTTGAGATGCTTAACCCTTCATCATCTTGTTGAAATTTCATTCCCATTGTGAGGTAGTATTAGGGTAGACACTCAAGCAAATATGGTCTTTAGAGGTGAGCATGTGATAGATGAATGAGATTAGATCAAGTCTTCTAGAGGAAGTCACCACTACTGCATTCAAGTGCTTATTTAAGAAAGAGAAACAATACCCACACAAACATGTATGCCTCATGTCTCTGGGTATGGGGTTCCTTGTGCTGTCTCAAGATGCTATCAGCAAAAAGGCCATCAACACATACGGCTCCTGATGAACTAATAAAAAACATAAACCTCTTCATTTTATGAATTACCTAGATTAATATTTCTTGTTCATCAATAGAAAACAACTGAGATACCTGTTAAAATTCTCAGTTTGTAAGTCCCTACAGTTAACTGTCCTTTATATAGTTCATGGAGCATGTGTATTTCACATAGTCTTTAAAAACAAATGCAGTCCTTAAAAAATAGGATTCCAGAAGCAAACACATATTTGTATCCAAACTCTACTATTTCCTATCTGTGTGATCTTTGGTAAATTAATTAACTTTCTTATATCTCTGTTTTCAACAATTATACTGGCATAATGATGGTCTCTAGTTTTTTTATTACATTGAGAATTAAATGTCAGTTATTTGGAAGTTCTCATATGAATTCATAAGGATTATGTATACAATTAGTACTTTTATTTAAAAAAATCTTGCTCAGTTTTCTTTACGTATTGAGGCACTTGTTAACCTTGAATACAGAGTGTTGTGGTGCTGTACTCATACAATTCCAGCACTGTGGAGGCTGAGGCAGCAGAATTAGTGCAACTTCATTATCACCCTGGGCTACATACAAGCTGAGTTCAACAGAGCCTGATTTATATACAGAGAGCCTGTTTCGAAAATATATCCTCTAACAGAGAAAGAAAATAGACCCAATAGAGAGCTTTAACATTTAAAATATAAATTATAGGCATAACAACCACCTGTAAATATCACATTCTTTCTGTGGTATGGCAAACAAAAAATAAATAAATCAGTGAGTAGGACACAGGAACAATAACAGGAAACTAGGAAGTAGAACCTTGGAGGGATGGAAGAGGGACAAGGAGGGAAGAGGAGAGGAATGAAGGCTAAAGGGATTGAAAACGAGCAAGGTATTTTACAACACATACCGATTTTCAAAAAAAGTATCGTCTGGTATCACAAACATGAGTTAATGAGAGATAAGACAAACGTGAATTTTAAGCTAGGTAGCCTATAAACATTACATAACTGTATTCATTAGAAGTAATTGGTAAAAAATAATATGTAAAATGTTCAGCCTTACTAAAAATTGCATTACCTTTAATTCGTATAGAATGGATGAAGTGCCTTAGCAGACAGTTTCTTCTTGTCAACAGGAACTAATGAAGCAACAAAAAGGAGAAAAATGGTCTTACACTGGATCTAGGAGCAAGTTATAAGGACACATTGATAACCAATGATAACAGTCAATGTATTACAATACATCTTAGAAAATTCTGATTCCTTTTTATGACTAGTAAGGGAGATGGATTACCATATGTTAAAAGTGCTTCATCATCCAAGCATCTTCATGTAGAAGAACACTCAATATTACTAAATAGAGTAAGAGCCACATTCGATGTGCTCAGAAAACATAAACTAAAAATAAGTTATTGAAAGAAAAGGAGGGACATACAACCTAGAACCAAAATTAATTGGAAGTGAGAGTGTGGCAAAACAAACAAAACATAGGCCAAGGAATTTATAAAAATTGGAAGCAGCCCACAAGGCTGCCAGTAGGAACACTGCACAGAACAAAGGTCTCACCATTCTGGGAAGTTTGCAGGACAGTGTGAAACTCACACATAAGGTGACCTATTCAAACTACCCAGAATGGGGCCAGCCAAATAACTCAGAAGATTAAAGCACCTGCAAGCAGGCACAGGGGCAGGGGTTCAATCCTCTGGCCTGCTGTGCTGGCCCTGCCTCAGGGCTCACTGACACAGCAATTGAGACTGGGCATGGTGTCATGTGCCTGTAATCCCAGCTCTTGGGAGGCTGTGAACAGCCCGATCACTATGAGTCCAATCTAGTAGTGAGACCCTGAACACCCTCTAGATCCTTCCCTCAAATACAGAAGGAAAAAAAAAAAACTATCCATGATGGACTTGGGGTAGATATCTCCTTCACATTTCTTCCCTCTTCCAAACACTTGACACCACAGTGTGTCTGCAGATTTTGGCACAACACTCAGCGATGAGTGACCAGAAAGCGGCTTGATCCCTGATGGCCTACCAGTATGTTCTCAGATTACAAAAAGATAAAAAAGCATGCTCTTAACGAGCGAGAAACTAACAGGGACACAATGAGTGTAAGTCCTACAAGGACAAACACGCCATTGGAACACCCCAGGTATGGTTGTGCACTGTAGGGCTAATTGGAAATACTACAGGCAGCAAGGAGAGGAACCTCTATGGTACCAAAAGTAGTGAGTCTGACTGCAACACTCCAGCCCCATCCTGCATACAACAGCACAAGAGAGGAGGGAGAATAGCCAGTGAAGTGAAAGACAGGAGGCTGCAATCAGGTGAGGAGAAGCCTGATGAATGCCAGTCTTGATCCAGCCTTGGGTTGTCCTTGAAGGGCTGAAAACCCACAGCAACTACTTGTGTGATGGCCACAGAGATTTAGAGGTGAAGGAGATTAAGAGCGCATATTGCAGAAAGACATCTAGAGAGTTGCTGGCTGAAGACTGGGGAACCAGCCCCTACAGCTGGAGGTCAAGGTAGCCTTCAAGTCTGGAGAGTTGCAAGAGCAGCTAGTGTCCATAGACCCAGCTGTAGGATGTCCCAAAAAGACAAAAATAAAAAAAAATAGATGTGGCATTTTACACAGTGGAGTATTACTCAGCTATAAAAAAGATAAATGATACTTTTATGGGTAAGTGGATACAACTAGAGACTAAATTCATACCTGTAATAAATGAGACTCCCATGTGTAAACATTGTATTGTCTCACTACTATAAGTGTAAAGCCCAAATAATTTCTAAAAGCATACATGAGGTTGCGCCGCCATCCTGTTCTGTATGTGCCGCCTTAGTACATCAACAAACCATGTCAGCTTGTACAGTTACTGCCTGATGTTATGTCTGCTTAAAGCCATAGAGCTTAAATCACCTATATTCCCAAAACAAAGAGGACACACAAACCTCAGCTGGGGCCTAGCTTAGAAAAACATTTAATCTCTACCCTGGGAACACTCTCCTAAGACAGGCCATTGTGACCCAGCCAGTCTTAAAAACAGTCAAAACCACAGAGTTAACTCATAGTTGTCCTTTTGCCTGCCCCTCTTAGTTTCACTGAAAAGCCATATATTCTCAAACCCACCAATTATTTTAAAGGTCAACCTAAACTAACCAATGCCATTCGCTTCTGTAACTGCGCTTACAAGACCCCTCCTCTCTTTGTCTTCCGGCTTAAAACCCAGCCCACAGTCAGCTCGGGGCTCTCGGTCCCTGTGTGTTCAGTGAGCCCCATGCATGCATGGAAAATAAAATCCCCTTGCTTTTGCATGAGAGGATGTCTCTTGGAGTCTTTCTTCACGCGGTGGGCTTCTCAGACCTAACATTTGGGGGCTCGTCCAGGATCGCCCTCGCACAAATGGCTCCAACAGCCGTCTCTCGGGGTAAGTACAGCCGTATAACTTTGTCTGTTGTCTAATGTTTTGTTTTGTGGTTTTGTTTCATTCTCAGGTTGCGAGCACTCATGTTTTTATTTGAAGTGGCTGGAAACAAAACGCGTGAACGTTGCGATCCCCGTGGCACTGTGGTTCAAGGTGCGTGAGCCCTTAGATTTTTCTCTCTTCCTGATGTTGTTCTGGGATTTGGTTTGGGCCACAAGTCACATCTCCGCGGAGTAATTTTGCCTGAAGTTGTTCCGGGCTGTTTTGAGTTTGCCTGAAGTTGTTCCTGGCTGTTTTGAGTTTTTGCCGGCTTATAACTGATACCTAGGTTCTAAGTTTTAGTGTTTGATGTTGTCTATGTCCGTGTGTCTGGCGCCATAACTTCCTTTTCTTTTACTACAGCGCTCTCATTGTTAATGACTCCTCTCTCTTCAGTGGGATCTCCTCTCCATTTATCTGTTTGCAGTAGCCTTCACTGTTTTTGCCTGCTTTCTTCCCTTGAAACTTCTGTGGGATGTCGGTTATTTTGATAACATGAGACAAATAACATCTGCTCCTCTCGCCCTTACCCTAGGTCATTGGTCGGAGATTAGGGGGAGAGCACATAATCTTTCTTTGACTGTTAAAAAAAAAAAAGTGACAAACTCTCTGTTCATCAGAGTGGCTAAGCTTCCAGGTCAAATGGCCACCGGAGGGGACCTTCCACCTCCCCCTTATATACGAGCTGTTAAGACTATTGTCTTCCGTCCCAGGAAACAAGGACATTCCGACCAACAGCCATACATCGTGGCCTGGCAAGATCTATGTGAAGACCCTCCAAATTAGATAAGACCTTTCCTAATCCCAGGACCTTCTTCCCCTGTCTCCATCTCAATCGGACTCAAGGTTTGCTGTTCTGGACGCCATCCTTGGATGACCAACCAACTCCACATGATCATACTGACAACTCTAACTGAAAAGAGACAGCTGTGACCTCCGACCTTCACCCTCAGAACCTGCTTGTTCCCCCTGCTATCCGATACACAGATAAGTTCCCTCTGTGGTTGTTAAACTATTGGTCAAAATGTGTTGGTAAATCTAAGCTAAAACATAAAATTGCTATAAGGTTATGATGTTAGTCTAATGGGACGTTTATGCCTGTTTTGTATTTATATGTATTATATTCAAACTAGTTGCTAAATGTACTGATATTCCTTGCTTTAAAAAAAAAAAAAAACAATGTTAGTAAGCCTCCTAGTAGATATTATGTAAACTTCTGTAAAATGGGACCTTTAAATCTAGCTCAGACTTATGAAAATTTCACATGCCTATATATAAAACACGGGACTCGTTTTGCCAGTTAAATGACATTAGGTCGGCAACCGATCTTAAAGACTTGGAGGACAGTTTTCACTGGGATGGACTGGTTCTGATCCCCCTCTACATGCTAGAGGGAATGTCGGACCTGCTCTGTTTCAGTTTCCTTTCTTTAACTTTATTCCTAATTTTCCCACCTCTTTGTACTTTCCTTTTTAGAGGCATGTGAAATGAAATTAAAAAAAAAAAAACTCTGTAAACTGTTCCAGCTAAGTAAAGCCCTTAAAAAATGAGCGTTTGTTAATGCTCCTAAGTTTAGTTATCATTGGGTGGGTGAGAGATGAGGTATAGATTTTATAAAGCCTTCACTGTAAGGTGCTTGGTAAAAATTGGCTCTTGACCACTGAAAGATCTCTACTTACCTATTGTACCTTTTCTCCTTTTCTGCTAGTAAACTAGAAAGTCTACCTCAGCTTTTCAATAGAACAACTTAGAGTCACTCCTTTTACAAATTAGGCTGAGGCAGCTTACAATGGTTTTACTTTCCGTACCAGCTGTCAAAGAAATAATTTACATCTGTGTATTATACATTAAAAGTAAAAACTTTGTCAACCTTAAAATAATGTGTTTTTACCAACATGTAAAATGAGATTGCAAGATCATAGATGTAAATTTCACCTGTGAGCTTCAAGTTTAAATCTTGTCCAGTTGCTAAAATTGTTTACCTGGGTGATTAGATGAAAAAAACACATGTATCTAAAGACTTGGTTCAATACACAGGGCCAAGTCCTCCAGCCAATGATTCTATCTATTTCTAGAAGAGGTGTTTATAGCCTAAAAAGTGCTCACTTCAAATTGACCTTTTTATACAATAGTTATGCTTCCTTGTGTAAGACTCCTATCACCAGACCAGTAGTCTTATGTCCAAGTTTTGTTTGCCTTAAAAAGTCATTCTAGTTTTAAAATATAGATATGGACCACAGGAGAACCAAGTAGTTCAGGTGCCTAAGGCTGCTGTTTTCAGACCTTTAGAGACCCTTAGATAAAATAGCTTTACTCACTGTCTCACCATTGCTAGAAGTAAAATTTCCTCTGCTTGCCTTTCAAAAGGGTGGACTTCTAAGTGTAATGTTAACCTAAAACCAAGCTTTGACTTCTATAAAAAAATGGACAACATTGTAGGCTGATGTTACATTTAGAGATAAATATCTATCTTGGTTTGGCTGTAATGGGAACCACCTGCTCCCACTGGAGCCCAAACAGTCAGACCCCTGCTGGCCTAATAGCCAGAGACAAAAGATTATAAAACCAAGCCTTATAGTTATCTTATAAAACTAATAAAACATACTTCCTGAGATGCTAATTAAAGGGACAGATT